>JAQIXW010001149.1:0-21293 GCA_034700685.1 Willowsia buskii
TTGAATTCAGTCGTGTTTCCTGTATCATATAATGATAAATTTTACAAAGATGTGTTACAAGCTGGGGAACTCGCCAGACTTGGTAAGTATTCAATTCAATAGACAATAGATGATTGTACAATTGTAGCTGGTTCAAAATGTTGAACGTATAAAAATGAAAGAATGAATAAAGATCAATTACAATTTAATAACTCTTTGTGTTCCTAATCTATCAGCTTACTACAATGATGTCGTCGTTGGAGGAGTATGTTGTCGAATTGATACCACAGAGGGGCAGCGAAGACTGTACATTATGACTCTAGGCTGCTTAGCTCCTTATAGAAGATGTGGAATTGGTACCGTAATGCTCAGACATGTTCTCAATTACGTTGAGAAAGATGGAAATTTCGATTCGATTTACCTGTAAGTGATTTTTATCAAATTCTATACACTGTCATGTCCAGCTTATTTTCATGCAAATTCAGATGGTTGTAATGAATGAAATATTTTTAATTTTAATGTTTTTTAATTTGCAGGCATGTTCAAATCAACAATGACAGCGCAATAGCTTTTTATCAGAAATTTGGATTTAACATAGTGGAAACTAAGCCAGCTTACTATAAACGGATCGAACCTGCTGATGCTCATGTACTACAAAAGAATTTAATTAAAGGAGGAGGCAAAGGAAGTAAAGCAGTTATAGGTTAATAAATGGTTATACGGGTTATCGATTAATCCACTCCACTTTATGTGTAAGTAATACGTGTACGATCTTGTTACTTCAAGTATTCTAAACAATATGTTTTAAAAGTAATCGTAGAAGCATGTTTATATACACAACGGTTGCCGTTTTTATTCGTTCGGAATGGTTTTGTTTAAAAATGTAGATTTAAATTAATCAATCACAGTGAGTTTGATCAAAAATAAATTGAAACAAATCAAAATTGTGTGCAAAAATATTATTATTGTATAGAACTTTTGCTGTCGTTATTATTGTATGGGTGTTAGGAATAGCAATGACAAAGAAAACCTTCGCATTGGAAGAAAGTGAAATTCCGGTAAAAGCACTGGGCTGAGCAATCCCTAACTGTAAACCCTCCACAGTAAGATGAAGCACTTCCAAACATGTAATGCCCCCCAAGTATTTGTCCACAAAAGTAAGAATCTGAAAACAATTCAGCAATGGAGACTACGTAAAAATAAGTTTACTACCTACCGACTATATATTACATCCAAAGATTGATTGCATTGTTATTAGAGTAGCTCTAGACATGCCTACGCTACCTGGGATAACATTTCGTAACATAGGTTGTTGCAAAATAGAGTTGTTGTTGTTATGCAAGAGCTTCTTATCGGAATCGTTACCATTGTCGTTGTAGGAGTCAATCCCTATTATTAACGTCTGCAAGAAACCAACATGTTAGTGAAAGAAATGCCATTGCCATTATGCCTAACTTGTTAAAGCTTAAGCGTGGAATGAATTATTTACCGATGCTGAATCATTGGCCACAAAGTCAATTTTGTTTCCACTCACTTTTGAAACCACAATTAACTTGTATATATTAACGATAACCAACAATCCGAAAAGACTAGGCACAATATTCCACTCCATTGTTGCATATATACAGGTTATACAGTTTCCTGAGTTGCCCCGAATAATATATTATCTTAAAATTTATCACGTTTGACGAATGAAAAATTGAACAAAGGTGAACAGGTGAACGTATTACGTGTTCTTTGCTTCTGCCAACCTTAGACATCATTGACATCATTCTGCCTCTTTGTGTAGTATAATTATAAATGTTTTAAATTTAAAGTGCAATCAGCACATGCGCCAATGCCAAGTTGTGCATTTTAGATTTTATTTACCTTTTTGTCTGCAAAGTCTGTAGTGATATTCAATATTCTAACAAAACATTTTTGTCCTACTTTAAAAGTATGTAAAATTAATTATGAAAATGCACTGCATTGGTATTTATACCTCTAGCTTAATTTTATTTTGGGCACGAAATGAAAAACATGTATAGGGTCAAGGTAAGGTAAATCCGTTCTCTTTCAAAATTGGAATCTGGTTAGTGTTCTGCATTCTGCACTTCTGTATAGCTATTGCAGCAATTGATGCAAATGCTATTGCAGCAAATTCCAATTGATGTCGATACTAATCATAATCATAATACTAATATTGTTGGTCACATTAGCACACTTGCTAAAATATATAATATGTCACAGTCACTAACTCTTTAACAGTGGTACATACTTTTTTACTTTTCCATAATCGTTTAAATTTAGAAACATACATACCTACATTTCTCCCATCGTCAATAATTATTACATAAGAAATTTGAATTTCAACTTTTCTCTCTTGGTAAAGCTTGCAAGCTCTTATTTCATGATTTTGGTTTAACCAATGATGAAACGCGGAAATCTGTGATAGATATAAAATTAGAGCTTTGTCAGAAGTCAACCTACAGCAGAAAAATCATGTTTCAAACTGTTGAAATACATAAGCTAGTACTTAATGAATCTAGGTATATATATGTATGATTTTGAAATATTCTAATGCATTAGCTTATACATTTTTTGTGATGGTTGATGACACAGATGTTAATGCATGATGATTAAAAAGTCACAAAGGATTAAGACTGTACCACATAATGTTCATCTGTGTAGCATAATCAGATAGCACTGTAGTTTTTTTTTGCAGCGTATTTGTATTAGGTTGCCCCAATGGCTAGCTTTCTCCACTCTAATACTATTATAAGCGCTCCATATTATACTCTCAAGTCATTCTAATGTAAGGGTGAATAATTGAAAAGAATTTCGCCAAGTTTTTTACATACAAATTTAAACATGATCATACCTAGTTAAAACTAGAACTGTTTTACCTGTATATGGATAAGGCATTTCGTGTTTTCGACTTGGAAATAAAATTGCAGACTTATAAAAGATGCGGTTTGTCCACATGATATTTTATGATTAATGACATCATCATTAGTTAATTACTTTAGTTGCTATATAATGGCAACTGTCAACCTACTGCAAACACATACACTCGGAAGAAGTAGTCAGAAGTCATTATCGTCTTCCGGTATTTTGCTAATTAACCTGACATGATGACATGAATACTGCAAGCTTATTCGAAATTCCTAATTTAACTGCGTGAGCTCAGACGGATGTGTTTCCCTGCCATGTACTCACAAGAAACACAAGAGAAAGTTGGTTAATTTGAAAAGGTATTTTCCAGAGAATTATCTCTTCTGGTGCAGCAACAACTACATATTGCGTATGCATGCACTTCTCTGCTTATATGCTACCTGCTACCTTCTTACGTACCATTCTACTTTAAAATCTTGTGTGAAAACTAGTTTCTGTAATACACCTGGAAGGAACGGGACGGTGGACATCCACATGGCTAATGATCATATATACGTATGTGATTTGTGTAGATGTAAATATGATGCATAAGGCTATTATGGCCGACCATACTTCCTCCAATTAAAAATGCTCCAGTTAATTCATTTAATGTTTACGAATAATCCCGAGCATCAAATTGAAACCCCTTCACTAATTTCGTTTTAAATCCAATAATTTGAGCATTCACAATAAACTTATTTTACCATAATTAGATACCTACATACTTCAAACTATGCAGCACGCTGGTCGAGAACGAAAATTTAAAAAAAGTGGAAAGAAACCGCATACATCTACCAACACTTTCCGTTGCAGCGTTAATGCATAAGATGTGTATATTTTTCATTTCAATTCAGATGGAATTTGACTTGCACCTTATGTGAGTGCGACTGGATACCTCTTAATTGCCTGAAATTATCTTGGTGCTCGGTGTGTAACAAGTGTTTTTGCTGTCGGCCGAAACCATTCCGCTACATTATGTTCATCCGTCTGTAAAACAAGGTTAGACATCCTGCACTTTTTTCCCTTTTTTTAGAGACCAGTGTTGTATACTCAAGCAAGAAGTGGCAGAAGCGGAGATGGAGAAGAGTGTGTGGCGGATATTATGATGCGGACTTGTGGATGTGATGATAGTGTGCAAGAGTTAAAGTGTATGCTGGATTGGATATCTGTGTGGGATATGCCAAGTAACAAAAAATATAAGTTGAAGTAAACCACAGATGCAAGAAAACCGGCTACACTCTTCTGTAGGTACGCCACAATCTAGAAATGGACATGGAAAACAATGCAATATGAGCAGTAGTAAAGGCTGCATGAAGAGAATTGCCAGACCACTCTGGGGAACCCAGAGTTTATGCTCATGTAAAGAGTCGTATATATACCGAGACAGATTTCCAGCATTAGAAAAGGAACAAACCTTTACATTTGATATTATTACTGCATAGTAGTAGGCGATATCTATGTTTGTGAGAGGCGAAGACCAGCAGCACACCAAAAGCTGTGAGGAAAAACGCCATCGTAAGCATTTCCCTATTTGTCTGCATGTGTTTAATGTAAACCCTCGTGTTTTGGTAACTCTTCGTGTGCTCACAGAAAGGAGAAGCTCATGGCTCATGCCAACAGCTGCATCAGCATCCATCCATCCCTTTTCCTCACGATTCCTACAAACCCGACGAGTGGATCGTACCCAAAAAATCTACAATCTTATTCTGATCCAGCTACCATCCAGAGCAGAGTGTGCGGAGGGTTTCGCTGCAACACATCGTTAACTTTGTTGGCTTGCTTGCATTTACTATCTTGCATTTACTTCTTGTGTGAAAACTGAGCACAATTTGATCCATGAAAAAATATATCTTTGCTTGTCTCATCCCCATCTCTCATTCATTCGCATATCTACCGGGGTATTCAAAGATTTCTGCCTGCTTTGTATAAAAAATTATTATAGACAATATATTTGCATGTGGTGTGCATTGTGAAAGTTTGATGTGCTCCAAAGTGCCCCAGTTGAGGTAGAGATAAAAGGAGTGGTGAAAGTTTATGCAGTGTGCAAATGTCAATACTTTCTCTGATTGTTGAGATGGCATTGTGGAGTTGAAAGTTGGTAAATATACTTTGTATTCGGAATTCAGTTTGATTTTCACACTACTCTGAGCTGGAAAAACTCTTGAAAAATAAGAAAAGAGGACAGAGTGCAGATGGTGACAAGAAGAAGAAAAATAAACGATGAAAGCCGATAATCTTTGATCCGACAGTTGTTGCGCTATATGGTTTGTTGCAAATCTCAAGGAAAAAGGCTTGGACCACGCCACGTATACACAGAACACTCATGCGTCACACGCTGAGACAAAGCTGTTGCGAAAGTGAAAGCATCGTGTCGACTTTTATCGTGAACATGAAAGGTACCACTGAGCCAATGTACCGTTTGAAGACTTGGGACGTCCCGCTTGGGAATTGATACAATTTCACTTCATTCGTTTTCTTTATAGTGGAGAAAGTGAATCTTTGCTGTGTTCGCTCCGTGGTTGTTTTTGAATAAATGTTAAATAATGGTGAACTGGTTTATGGTGATAAATTTTGTGGTAATGGAAATTTTCTACTTTTCCCAGTGAAACATTGAAAATAAAATTACATATTGATTATCAAGGGAAATATTAAACATTAAAGAACGCATTTGAGGAAAGCTTCTTTCACAAAATTCCTTTTTTGAAGTGAAATAGGTTGGGCCATTTACCATTTGAACTGGAAACAAACAGGTAAATTTTAAAAAATACTAAATTTGTCAGAGGTACATAACGCTAACACATCGTAGTTTGAAATATTGAAGCAAAACTCCTCTTAGTTTTTCACATAGGGAATGCGTGTTGCTGCAATTTTGTAGTAAATAAGAACAGTAAAAACGCCTTATGTTTGAGAAAAAAATTTGAGACATTAATTCTATTTTGCATTCTTTTCAATGCGGCAATTTAGAAAATAAAATTCACCAAAGCATAATTTATATGCAAAGCTTCGGTAGAAATGTGGAAGACTATTATTTGTAAAGTAGGAAGCTCTGCATTGCATTAGAAGTAAATAGGAGAGGTGAGAAATCCATTTACTGTATAAAATTACATTTATTTGTGTACTCGCTACATGCTCACAAGAAGGATGGGAACACAACTGCACTCAGCGTAACAAACAACTATGATTTTGTTAGTAAATCACACCTGTAACGTGCAATAAAGCGTGTTGTGCTGTTGTTGTTGCATGATCAAGTAGGAAGAGAAAAATATTTGCACCCATTTGCTCGATTCTTTTGAAAATAACGTTGAAGAATTTATGCTCGGAGAAAACCGGCAAAATATGAAAGCAGAAACTTCTTATCTTCTAAATATTATAGGAAGCGTCGGAGCAGGAAATAAAATGAACAATGCCGCAGTACAGTCTTTTGTATGATGCAAACTTCATAAATTGGAAAAGCATAAGAAAAGGAGTGAATGTTGTAGGTAGGGTATACTAAAACTAACCAGTTGTAATAGGCATCATATATATATCTTTAGCAGCAGGTTCCAAAATATGAGCATAAAGTTAATGCAGAGAAGAAAGGAAGGTATAAATGATTGCGTGCTCCATATCGATAGATTTTGTACTTTGTAACTGTAGCCAAAGACTTGTGTATCTTTTATGCATGATGAGAATTTTCCAAATGGGATGGTTTGGGCTTCTGATCTGGGAAAGTTTTCTAGCAACACTCAGCGTCAGTTCCTCATTGGTATTTCCTTGCCTTTAAAAATATGTTGAGCAAGTCAACATCTTGGAACGTTTGATACGAGCAAAAGGTCTAGATGAAGGAAAGGTAGGGAATAATGTATACACATGAGAAACCTCTAACCTGTGGTGATTTTATTTTCAAGGAAAAACATCGCTTTCAATGAACCATCTTGTCAGAAGAACCACATCCACTCAGCAAAACCCATCTATAGCTTAGCTACCACCACAAAGACTATACGTCTGCTTTTATAAATTTGGACTTTTGTGCGGTTCTACACTCATGAACGTTACTTCATGAAAGTGGGACTACGAACGTTGTTTTCTTCCACAAGAACAATACGGGATAAATACAAATACTGACTCTAGATCTGGAGTGCTGCTTCAAAAAGATAAAAGTCAGTGTGGAGAAATAATATATATTGGATACAAACTTTTGGTTACAAACATAGCCGCAAAAGTTGGGAATAGAAAGAGGAAAAAACACTGACAAGTGAAAGAAATGAAATAAGCAACAGAAGGAAAAATAAACTTTTTCCTTCTTATTTTGTCAAAACTTGAGAGAAAAGTGCAGTTTTCTCCTGGCTCTTCTGAAGAAAGGAAAGTACTCGTAATAAGAGAGAACAATAGTACTAATGCAACATTATACATTATTTAGTAAATGGTAAATATCAGCATCCACAAAGGCTATAGAGTCTAGCTGTGAAGATTTTTTGAGTCAACTTATTTGCTTTTACTACTGAGGTTGTTCTCGAGAATAATTCTTTTATTGTTGTGCCCCTCTTTCTTTGTCTGTAGGTATACACGGGGAAAAATTGAGAAAGCCTTTTGGTGCTATCAGTTATTGCTTGTATAGTGTTTATGAAAAACAGTGTTAACCGCGAGCACTTACTCTCTGAGATATTGTTCCAGAGCACATGAACTGTTCAAGAGCATCTTGTATCTGTATAAAAAATGACATTACGATCGTCTTTCTTTTCTATTCTATCAAGTTTACTTTCTCCTGTATGGTATACGCATTAAATGCCAGAGAGAGAGAAAGAAGGAGGCAAGATATAACGCATTATTATAACGTTCCTTTCAAGTACTATTATCAATAGAGCGTAAAAATGTGTGAACGTGCGCGCCGCTCACGAGACGCAAGTTCTCGCTATTCCATTGATACGCTATTTCCTGGATTGAGTAATAATTCAGCTCACGCCCGGAACACACCAGCAACTGAGGAAGAAACTTGTGTTGTTGTCGACCAGAAAGAACCGGTCGAGACACCTATACCACTAGTGGCATCAATGATTGAGGAAAATAATACAAATAATGGTGTTGCATCAGCAGAAATTGTAGTCGGGACAGATGGAGGAAGAAGGGAAGACGGAGGAGGGGAAACAGTTATTCCAACAACTTCAGAGATTTCACCATCTTCAATGATGCTAGCAACAGCGAGTTCTGATGCTGCCACTGCAACACAAGCGTCTTTATCAGGAACACCATCATCAGGCCGACGGAGAAATCGAAATAATAGTGGGAGCAATTCTGCTGGGTATAATGGGAATAACCACAAAGGGAGACCGAGCAAGAGGGTAAATGAAGGGTCGGATGACAGATTGGTGAAGGAAGGAAAATCTTCAAGATCTACTAGCACTGCTGCTACTTCTTCATCCGCGTCTGTTGCAGGCGTTAAAACCACTACTAAAGGAGAAAGTGCGGATAATAATGGAGTTTGTTTGTCAAAACCGAATTCAGTGGGATCAAAAGCCTCATCATCCTCTGCTAATGGGAATTCATCCAATGGCAAAGCAAGCAATTCTCGTTCCACGAGCAACAACAACAATACCGGCACCACGGGTAGGAAGAGAGCTGGAAGTCCATTGAAACCTACAACAATACAGCCGAAACAAATGTCCCTTCTATCAACGTCGAAAATGTCACGGAAAACTATGTTCGAGGCATTCCAGCCGTGGGTGCTCCGCACGTACGGTGACTCCGCCAAGACAAAAACAATCACGAAAAAGAAGTATTGTCGGATCGTCAAGACTCTCAGAGGAGAGGAGATAAATAATGCAGAGAACTCCAAGTTCCGGTTTTGGGTTAAAGCCAAAGGTAACTTTCACAAGAATTATGGAGATTTTTAAAGAATTATAAAGAATTATTATAATATTCCTCCTTCCTTATATTACGCTATTCAAAAGCTAGCTGACGCACCATAAAACTGTCACTCTATATATGCATTTTATAGTATTCATGGATTCTTGACTTTCATGTTTGCACCTTGCTTTCAAAGCATGTTTGCATTTAGTGAAACCCTAGTTTTTGCACTGCTTTACTTTCTCCAAAGGACGAAATACTTTTTTTTCGCACCGTACCAACATCGACCTTTCTCCTTTTATTTCTTTACATGCTCTTTCTATTTAGCGTTCCCTTCAACAGAAACCGCAATGCGTTGTCTCTTGCCTGTCTGTCTCTATAAGTTTATTTTGTTTGCTTTCTACAGTTCTACTACTACAAACTACAATTTGACACACTGACTTGTGTCGTTTTTCATCGTCTACATAATGTATGCTTGAAAGTTTTTACAGCTTTCCTTCTTGAACTGCACTTGACTGGAAAATTCCTAATGCAATAATTGTTGTAGACATTTTAGAATTTGTACTTATAATTTGAAACATGTTAAATCAATTTTCCTTAGGTTTCCATATAGGACCCCCTGTTGGTCATCCACATGTAAAGGATGATATTTTCCCATTTGCAAACAACAACAATAACGGAGATGAGGGTGGATTTGGGTGTTACATGGACCCGGAATTGTATGTCCCGACAACTGTCAAGGTAAATCCTATATTTTTACGGCTTTCAGCTTAACGTTATGACATAGACATATAATATACGAAATGTTCTGATAATGATTATTATCTGTTTCTTTGTACTTTGCTTGCTTGCTTAAATTTTCTTACAACTTTTCAGACATTATTGGCTCAGAAACAGAAGCGCAGAAGGGATATGTCAGCTTCTTTCTTGTTAAAAAAGTGACAACGATGGTTAATGATAACAATGGCAAACAGGATGTTCTAAAAATATTGTTCATTTCCCCTTTGGAACCTTTTATATCTACCAGATATTATATCTCATCATTCACTTCTTTATCATATTATTGCATATATTGGTCCTTGATGTGGGTGAGGTGATGCTGACTCAACAACGCTACAGACATGATGTTATGCTTGGCTGGTTGTGTGCTCATTACGAAAAGTTTGAAACGAGCTTTTGTGAACGTGCGGATGTTCCTAGCTGTTGGTCCTCGTTTTATGCATTATGTTTTGTGTCATGTCATTGTTGATTATGGAAAAGCAATGTGATGTGATGCAGGAGTAGTAGTAGTGTAGTAGTTTATATATGGTACTGGAAGTGATGATCATTATCCTTGTTCAGATTAGGACTCTCTGTCGTCTTTTTCGGTTTTCTACGCTATGTTGATTCCCTTTTGGCAGGGAACAAATTAGTTGCTACTTGTACCACCACTTGTTCCCCGTCTTCGACAAAACTTTTCCCATGCATATCAAAAGAAAAGTGAGAGACGAGTGGCGGTGTGTATATATTATGTGTGTAACGCCACTAATAATAGTAATAACGTTTGTAATGCCTATACATATGCTTTTGTATGTATGTGTATTGGAAATTCTCTGAATTCTCTCCGTAATCTTAACATTTACTCATTCCACAGTAGGAGCAGCAGCAGTCAGATATCCTTTCTTTCTTAGTCCCTTATATACCAGTTAATTCAGCAGAGGGTAATCTTGCAAAACCTCTCTTGTGGAAGGAAAATGGTATAACTCCGTTTCGATCTTTCTCCTCGTTCTCCCCAACAGACACTCGCACAACTTTAACTACCATCTTATTCTCTCACCATATACATATTATGCATCCAGATTGTGTATGTTTGTGCTGGAGAGAAAGAGTATGTTGAATAAACTACCCACCATCAGCACTCATTTTCTATTCGCTTGAGTTGCCAATTACCAAAGTGAGTTTCCGCACTTGCCATCATTTACAGATTACTGCATTGAGAAATAGGAAAAGGTTTTCGGAGAGTTTTTGGAATAAAACTGGCAAACTATATGCTGCTCCTACTACACTAGTGCACCAAGAGAAACCCTCTTGTACATACATATATGCGCGTAAAAGAATATTATGCTATAGCTTCATTCCAACAGTGTCGGTATAATCATGGTTTGTCGTAAGTTTGGTCTACTATATACATATGTATGAAAGAAAAAACCCATTTCTCTTCTTGTGTCTCTTCTGTCATATATTAAGTTAGGAGGAAAGGCAAAGAAAGAACAAGTACCACACAGGAGGACTACAACAACTTTGATGGAGAAAGCCTCTTCCTTCCTGGTTGTTGTTGTATGGGATGTAGTAATGTGTTGTCGGTTGGGCCGTCATTTGTAGAATGCGGTGCGACGAACACACCATCCAGACTGTGTGTGTTGCTTTTCCTCCCTTTTTATTTCTTAAAAGAACGAAATAACTTGAATTTGTCGTGTGGGCTATGAGATGCGGATATTATTTCCTCCGGGTAATATCCGTCTTAGCTCCTGTCCGCTCTCCTTCCTCTGCATATACACCACTTCACTATTCTCTCTGACAGCGAGAGTTTTGTGAGCTTAAGAGAAACAAGTACATTTTCACCGTCTCCCAAAGGAGGCGACAACACACACCACCACGAGGAAAACGAAGAAGGAGAAACTCGAGGAAAAAGGTATGGGCTGCCAAGACATAATAAGTATATCGCCACTGCTACTACTAGAAGCTAAGTTGAGTTTGAGTAAGAGCATTCCTCAACTAATATGCATCTTTCTTTTGGCTTGTGGTTCAGTTCAGGTACATTACATAGAGTACATAATATAAGGTATTCATCATCGTCGGCTTGTTGGGGAAAAGAAGAAAGAGGATGGAACCTGTAACGTCATAGGTGATATATGCATATATGCCTCAGTGTGAAAGCTACTTTTACAAGTTGGTTCTCTCTTTATATATTTTTCTTAGCTTTTGGCGAAGGTTTATGAAAATGAAAAACGTACTTTTCGACCATCTACCTTTTGCTTTGATGGAAAAATACCTACATTAGCTTTTCTTGACTTGCCGTTTCTCCTTTCTTTTTCCCACTCATCTACTATGTATCTCTGAAAGGGAAAAAGAACTTTTCATTGTTGTTTGGTGCGTAACTAGAGACAATATATAACGTTCTCAAGCTAGTATATAGTCCATTTTACTTATGTATGTACTATTTCTGTCAAAAGATATGAGCCCAACACAATTCATAAGAGAAACTCCTATAAAGCAACCTGAGAAATGTATGCTTGGAATGTGCATTATCATTGTCCCATTACAGATAAGACATTCAAGGAGCACATTTATCTCCTTTTTCTTGGAACAACTCACTCGCGCACAAACAGGCAACCAGCCAGATACCCGTATATACATGCATACAATCATAAGATGTTACACTGGAAACTGAAGATGATGAAGGGAGAGGAGGGCATCATCTCAACACGCCTCCAAGTATACGCATGCATTAACTAAGCAGGCAGGCAGGCACCATCGCTGCCACCTCTTTTCCGTTTCATTTAAAAATCCTTTCCATCTCCGAGGTGCAATTTTTCACTCATATTCCTACAAAAACCCATCTGCATAGAAATGTTTTCTCGAGAGTGATTAGAATGAGAAGAAAAGAGGGGTGCGAGCACACACACACACACAAGATCTTCAACTTTTAGAGCAATAATAATATAATAGTAACAATAATACCGCCTTGCTTCCTTATGTGATGCGTGTTCAAGCACAATGGACTTGGTGGGGGAAACGCATGCAGCAAATAATTTATCTGTGTGAGCCCATCTCGCTCTTAAAATTCCATCTTACTTATTTTTGTTTTGTATTTACAAAATTACAAAATGAATCTTGCAGTAACAATTATATTGCTCTTATGCACACAACGCCATTAGAGGACGTTTCGACTGACTAGCTGAAATATATGTATGGACTTTGCAAAGAAACCAGCTTTCGAGTAGTTCTCCGTCATATTTGTTTCGAGTTTTTCGTCATTGTGTAGTAATAATTAGTATTGAAGGAGTTGGTGGTGGTAATAAAGAGGCAAATTGTTGAGTTGTGTGCAATCTCCTAAGAACAATTAACAATGTGCCGTGCACACCGATGTAATTTACTTTTAGTGTTCAAGTCAATTCTTACGAGGAAATATTTGTTATTAGCCAAAAAAAGATGTTACGCAGTTGGAAATTTGGATACCTTCAGATGGAGTAGCATCATTTATGCTTTTTCTTGAATCATGAACACTGTTGCTGAAAAGGAGCAGATGTGGGCTTCTTTCTGATATGTGATAATATGTGTGTGCTGCTGCTGCTCGAGAATGGAACAAGACAACCGGGGAATATGGATGATGATGATGATGATCATGATGACTCTAGTGTAAAATGTAAATTGCTCATATTGTTCTTCGTGTTTGACTCTGAGGGCCTATCACGTATGGAAAATGTGTTAAAAACGTATTCGATGATTATAATGGAGAACTTTGCTATTACCAAGTGTGTCGTTCTACGCTGCTGTTGGAGAAGCTAAGAATTCATTGAAATCACTTGAGGCAGAAAGAAAAAGAGCGTTGGATGGTATTAGCGTTGTCCTGCAACAGTACCTGCTAAAGCCTCTATGCAGTAATGATCATGCTCGTACTAAATAGTGGGACATAACTTAAAGAAGCAATGTTGTAGGAAAAAGGAAAACAAAATGTTGCATTGTTATAAAGCAGAGCACGAACTCTGCATTTTATGCATAATAAAGCTAAAAAGCTTTTTTGTCCCAGAACACAATATAGCACAAAGACTGTTGTGGTATGTAGATTATATTACAGAGTTCAGTTCAAAAGCGAGGAAATGGCCTTTTGTTGGGGAAGGTGTTATATATTAGGAATTTTGTAGCATATGAGAAGAGAAAATGTGCATATTTCTAATGCTTCCATATACCACTTATTCACATGAAGTTCAACTAAACAAGCACCAAATTTATGTCATGTATATGATCCCTCTAATTCTCACTGCATGGTGGGATATTTTGTAGCAAAGAAATCAAAAGGAGAAGAGTGTCAGTTCCCTTATGGAAAGTAAATGTACAGAGAAGAAGAAAACCCAAGATTTCTCAAGGCGAGCACTACGAGAAGCAGCAAGCTAGTAGGTAGACCAGAATTTACTCTAGTAGTATGTGTATTTATGTGGAACGATATGTAGTGAAGTTAAGAGTCATGTTCACATTATTACCCTTTTCTAGAGTCAGTCACAGCCCAGCCGGCTCACACCTCTTCAATTTTTACTGCTTTGACCTGTGTCTCTCGATGGGGGCACTTTGCGGTATCACTTTGTGGCATTTAACCGGTATCATTACAAATACACCACCCCCTACAAGTCATCATCATTATGGATGTCTGCCTTTAGTATATAAAACTCGAGCATGCAGACAAAACTCAAAGTTTGTCGGATGTATTTCATTTCAGGGCGGTTTTCTTCCAAATGAGGATAATTACATGCATACGTGAATACATTATCATTTGAACAATATGCATGGATGAAAATATTGAATATTTCAGAGTTGACTTCATTCCATGTTGTTGCTTGAGACAGAGATAGATAATAATAACAACAATAAAACCATTCACAATCCAAAGATTTTTCCAGTTTTATTGCCACACGATTTTGTATTTTAGACTTACATCGTGTTATGTATTCGTTTTGGTATAAAATTACCCGATGAATGTTCACCCCACATATTGAGACTCATATCATCCATTCCAATTGAACTTGAAACTAAAATGATGACACAACAGAGACAGACATAGAATTTTGTTGCATTATCATTACCTCAAAAAATATTTAACCGTATGGTGAGCCGTTCACATTGCCCATTCGATCATTTAGGCTTTAAGGGAATATAGCCATAATTTTATCGAATTATCCACGATCATCCCTTTTTTCACTCTGGTTTCGTTTTACACACACCCTTTCAAAAACTGACTTTTTAAAGGCACGCCATGCCAATCAATTTTAGTGTATTTATATGGAGTATGAGAGAGAACATTGGGCTCGATCAGTTTTATGAAGGCTTTTGGGACTCTTGGGAGTAACTCTACCAAAAAAGGAGGAAAAACTTGCATTATCGATGTTTACTGGAAATGTGCCAATCATCTATATTGAATGAAGGATGACTAAATTCTCAAGAGCGCGTAGTAGAGAATCGTGCCAAGTACATAACATAATAGACTAAACAGGACCGGATATGTGTGTGTGTACACACTATACACAAACCAGCAAACAGTCCCATTCAAATCCCAGTAAGTAGTCAACTCCATTTATTTGATTCGCTTCCTCAAAAAATCCTCAACCTTTTTTCTCCAACTGTCATTCAAATTCGATCAAATCACATCAATTTCTCCTGTATTATGATGTGGGTTGGGGTTTTCTCAGTGTATGAGTCAAGCATGTACTTATTACTGAGGAGCCGACCTTTCTGTCATAGTATATAATTTGTGTATTAGCTATACTCTGTTGAACCACTCCTGTTTCAGTTTCGAGCACAGCGACATTATTGAATGGATTGTTCACATTTCCGATGCATCCATCTACATAATAATAGACTGAAAGGGAGAAGAAAAAGAGAGTAAGTGACAAATGGGCCATCCACTTACTTTTACTTATGGGTTATTACGTGCATACATGTGAAGTGAAAGGCAACGGCTATACACTCTTGTGCGTGTGAATGATCTCCCCATTACTTTCTTCTCATTGCTTTTCCTACTTTTTATGTCAATACTTGAGTCCAGACCGAAAAAAAGTGTATATGCAGTATATATGCGATACATTCGCAATATTATTACAACAAAACACTTTATATGTTACAGATTCATTGCTTTCTCAATGAAGGAATGCAAATTGTAAAAATAAATGAAATGAAAGGACCATAAAGGAGAAAGAAACGTATATAAGCTTGATAATATACATTTACAAAAATCCTGCACCTTTTGCCTCTATACTACGAACATAAACAACATCATCAGCTCAATCCAAGCTGTATGAGATGAAATAGTCAAGTCGTATAATCTGACAAGCAGATGCAAGGGAAACATGTGGATGTCATTTTGCTGATGACTAGAAATGTGAATCATCACTGTTATCGTCATCCGGGAAAAGGCCTGAAAAAAAGATTATATTATAGTAGCTGGAATCGTTTATTGGCACAGTCGATTTTGTTTGGCTTACAGATCCGCTTCATATGTAATTCCGATTCCCTGGGTGGGAATGGCACGAAATACAACGAAATGCATTTATAGCTAATATTATTTCTTTCAAGTGTACATGCGACATCTCTATATTTACACAGTCACACTTACTTTTGTTTTGTTCCTAATATGCACAATATGGTCCTCTGTGGGCAAAGGATAAACAACGGAAGTACGTGCAACTTGAGTACGAAGGAAGGATTTAGATACACGTTTTCCCTTCGTCGGATATGAAAAGATAAGAAATGCTTTTTATATAAGGGTGAAGGGTGTAGATATAAAGTTGGTTAAATCTTGTTTGTCAGTTGCCAGCCACAGTCATTATATCCTATTCTGATAAAGGTAGTTCTGTTGATCAATTCAACGTAAAGTACAACATAGCAGGTCTAATATATATGGCCTGTGCTACGACATCAATTCAGAATTGCTTTGTGATCAAATTTTTCTATCGTTTATTTCATCCTTTGTTTTGCTTTTTGGTTGGGAATAATTATAATGCTGGTTGCATGATAGAAGAAGGCTTGGAAGTGCCTTGCTTTCTAGTTGAATATAATATGACAACTTCTCTGTTTACTTTGGCTTTACCGTCCGCGGAAAACAGGAAATGGCAGAAATAGATATACAAGGGCTTCGGTCATTTCTTTCACGAAATAGAAATATGCATGGAAGCTCAAAAAGTACTCAGTCAGTACTGACATATATTGTCAATTGGGGCATCAAAATGAGCTAACTCGCTTATGATTAAAGGTGATAGATTGTTCATTCTATTCTTTAAACTTCATATTTGACTTATTAGAATTTTCATCGGCGCAAATTTGAAAATGGAACAATTCTGCAATGCAAAAATTTATAAAGTTTTAATACAAATACCAGTACTCAACATTATTCCACAAATCTCATTAACTTACTACTCGTACAAACAAAGCATCAAAAAAGGGCAGCACGAGTCGAGAAGAGGAAGAAAGAAAGGAATGATCTGACAAACGTGCTTGTCATGTTAAAATTACTTAGGTTTCCTCTTTTTTCCTCTCACCCACTCTTTCCTTTTGTTTGGGCCATCTTGCTTACAGGATCGTGTTTCAAATGGATTTGTTGGTTGATATTTTATTCACTCATTTGTAATGCAGACTAAAGCAAACGAAACCAAAACCGACAGACTGACGACCGGCCGACCACTTTTCATATTTTCCATCTTTTACTGTCAAATATTATTATGTGAGCAATATGCCATTTTCCTTAGTTATCCTTATTTGATGATATGTTCATATACGCTTCTATTAGAGGATGGAAACAGATCCTTTCTCTGGACATGATAGATATCGAGTATCATCCATTCCAAACAAACGACAACTGCTGCGACCCATGATGGCATGTGCTTCTTTTTTTTTTCATGAAGGAACCAAACACTCAAACAGACAGACACGGAGAACCTTTTCAACCTTTTCCCGTCGATATTCACATATCTTTACCACAACGAAACCGGGTGGATGAATTGAGGCGCATATATTCTGTTTGTTGTATTTATCTTGCACGCATTTCAGCCTGTTATAATGTCGTTGTTGTGCCTTGCGAGTAGTAGTAGTAGTCGTGGGCTCAAAGTATTTGAAACCCTGGTCATCTGCCCATTCCATGAATGCTTATGATAAATGTTGTATAGATAGTTACGGAAATTCCTTTATGGATTACACATACGGGTGGGTATGCAATACATTGCTTATTGTTCAACATTCCAAAGTTTACGGTGAAGTAGCTGTATGATCATAGGACTATATGTTACATGCGACCTGACGGTCCTCTAACAAAGTAGTGCTAGTGATGACTCACAATCAGTCCAGAGAAGTGACTTAAAATGGAATGCTCCTCACGTCTAGTCTGCTTCCCTGAATGACATGTCGTGCTGATGGTAAACTGATGGGATGTCCTAAAGTACCATTATCCTGTATAAGATCTTCTGGATGTGTATGTTATGGAGTGTATACCAAATGCCTTTTGGGTGACATGAATGAAAACAAATCCGATCAAGGATCGATTTTGGCCAATTTATTATATACTTTCTTCGGGGCCTGGCATTGAAAATCAATCGGAATACATATTATTCCTGTATCTTTTGCAAACTTCATGGTGTACATAGCATTGCATTATTTTTTTATCAAGTACTAAACTAAAATGCTTTATGGGGAAATAATAAGTTATAATGATTATTCGTGAGCTGGACAAAAAAACGACTTTTCAAAAGTGTTATAATTCATAGCATAAATACTCTGAAATACTCAGCACGAACAAAAATTATTATTATATTTGACATGAGTGAGATAACTATTGACGGATTGAACATACATAGTTTGATCCGAAAGAAACTAGTTACTTCTGAACTGCTGAAAAAGACTGGAAGGTACAGATATATGGTTTCACTCGTTTCAATCTTGCCCCATACTGTAGTACATTGTGCATTTCATAATTCAGTCCGACAGCATTATCATGTGAATTCAGGTTCCAAAATTTATTTTCTCCTTCCATAGCAAAATCAATGAAACAATAAGGTTCCGAGTTTATAAAGCGAAAAGTAAATGAGCCACCATACTGCCTTGTGTAAGAAGCGTTATCTCAATTTCCTTCATCATAATATTTTTAGTGCTTTGCTTCTCAAGAACAAGAGTAATAGCAAATACATTCGAGTAACATGATACAGCTTTTTACTAATAATTTTATAATAGTGGGAAAGGAGAAGAAGACAAACAACATATTTCTGAAGATTATAAAACTTTTTTGTAGCTCCCTTTCAGCCTTTCACTTAAAAAGATGAATGGGTTGTTAGAAAAGAATATTTTGGCAAAAGAAGCAGTTTCAGCAACACGTTCAATGTTGTTGTGTAAACTTTTGAGAGCAGTAGCATAAAAAACGGCTTTACATTCCTTACAACGAGATGAAAATCTATACTGCTCATTTTATATGTGTTTTTTCTTGTAGGTGCCATTACTATTATTATATATCCCACTGAAATTTGTTCTTTTCTGAAAATGATTACGGCTCTGACCGAGGAGGAGGACAGTATGCCGTGTATTATGAGTAGTAGTGATGATACTACAAAAAGAAGTGATATTATACCCCTTCCTTTCCAATGCTTCTGCTGGATGAAATGACTGCAATAAAACTTGAGGTTTGATGGAGAGTTTGATGGTTTGATGGCATTTGCCAGTTTTTATGTCGGACGTATCGGTACATAAACAGGAGAGGCACGACGACGACGACGACCATCATGTGAAGAGTGAAAATGATGATACGAACAGGTCCGTGTCCTGTTTGAAGTTTATCTACTTATGCGAACACACGTAAAGGATACAACAAGTTTGCTGAATTTGCTCAAAAAGTGAACCGTTTCTTTTTTGGCGTTCTCAAACTTTCTCAATACTTTGCGTCGGCGAGGAGAGGGAGAGAGGACGATTCTAAGCACTCGGAACAACCTTTCTATTAATACGACTTCGAAGAGGACGTCTCCCTTGCTCATCATAACCCTGAGTGTGTGTGGTAATAAAATTCTCTGGCCAAACTATCATCATGATGATCGTCATATCATTCTCATGATGGTCTTACATCGTTGATGGTGATGATAATGTGCATTGAGATGTGATGCCTCCCGACTGATGCTCAACCATCAACCCTGGAACTATAGTAGACATGTTAGTTTGTCTGAATTTTTATTGTTGAACTATTCGAATCAGCATCATTATCAGATCGCCCATTGATTTTCAGTCGTTCCTTACACTTTTTATCGGTTACTTCATCAAACTCTTTTGTTAATAAAAATTCAAAGGCTTTTGTCCGGTAACGTAAAACTGGCCAATTTTTTGAGATCTAAGAAGTGAGACGCATACTTGCAAGGTTTTACGATTATTTTCATCCAAAAAGAAGTATACCTATGTTGGCAAGTATCTCTTAAATGATCAATCTTCGATCTAAGACCAATGTTCTTTTCTACTCACGGAACATGAGTATTCATGCTCTTATCGTGGATTGACAAGCCCATGTCGCATTAAAAATTTTATAACATTATGTAGTGGTATCTAGCACAGAAAAAAGATTGATAAGAAGACCATCGTCATTGTACACCCATTTCAGGTTGTGGGAGCACGTTGAGTTTACTTAACCAGACCATCAAAAACCTCAAAAAGCCGGACCGGACTAGTCTGCTCTCACCTTTTTAAAATGACTTTACAAAAGATCTAATAGTGCCATACAGACAGCGACTCAACCCACTGGAATATCATCATCATCATCGTGTTTGGGATTGCTCGGCATGGTGGTTTACAGTGATATATGATATTGTGTGGTGGTGGCAGTGGTTGGTTTGTTGTTCACATTACTTTACTTTCTTGCACTGCTTTGCTATGAAAATCTCTACCATGGTCTACATCTTCTCCTCAGGCTAAACACATTACATACCAATTTCAGTGTAAAAACTCACTTTTTTGTGCAGTATGGAAAAAAAACTTTTGATGCCTGCTACGTACACACATGAGTGCAGTTCAGTAGAGAAACCACACCAAGAACAAGGCAATACATTATTTTTGGAATGTGCTGTGAAAGATGATTTTGATGATGTTCACGTTTGTTTGCGTGTAGCACAAGCATGTCTTCCCTCAATAAAAGGACATTAAGGAGTCCATAATGATCATAAATGTTCGGTGACTACTTGTTTCAGCTTACTGTGAATTATTGGGTCTTTGAAGCGTATTGGCGCCTTGGCTTTGTCGGATGGTTGGTGGTACTTGTTATTCTTCTTTTATATTTTGTCGGTATTACTTGTCTTTGATAATGGGCGCAATAATAATTATTAATGCCACGACTTCTGGTCAAACCAACAATAGCCAAGAGTCAACCCTTCTGATTTTCTGTTGTTGAGACCAATGATACCTTTAGTCAGACTTCACAGGGTCGGCCGACCAGCAGTCATTGATTGTGAGAAAAAAGGCTTTAGTTTTGTCATTGGGTATTGGGTGCTTAGGTTATGATACGATATTTTATTATGACCTGTACAGGTAGTGCGTATTTTGTTGGGAGAACCTTCTTTAAAGAAACTTTGCTTGGAAAATTATTTGAGAATAAAAAGTATCAGCCCATATAAGAATATTAAAATGACGCAGAAATTTAATGTTCATTGTTACATGATATTTTTATGTGCAGATGGGCATTTCATTAAGAAAAGTGAAAGGTTTTATTTGCATTACGTATTCTCGATAAAATAATGAAACGCTACGTGCTGAAATGTGATCTTTGATTTTTCTACTGGATTATATTGAACCTGCTGAGAGCTAGGCTGAGTTCGGTA
>JAQIXW010001150.1:0-21289 GCA_034700685.1 Willowsia buskii
TTAACTTATTGATATCTTGAACTTTTTATAAATAATAGATCAAAGATTCTCTTAGATTCTCTTACTAAAATTCAACTAGACATGTATATAAAACCACTAAAACGACTAAATTTTTTCCCATCGTGTAATATAAAATTCGTCCGCACCTTTCCTTCCACTTTTATGTAGTATCAGGAAAATACAGCTTGTCAAACAAAGGGTAGTTAAATGCATTTTTATTATGACAATGGCAATGACAATATACACTGGTAAAAATTGGATTTCGCTAAGATTTATAATGTAACATTGGGTTGGAATGCTGGGATCGTTGGGACTTTATAGATAGATCTTTGCACACTTTTGCAAAAGTGTAGAATGAGCAACCTGCATATAAAATTTGTTGAATTCACAAACTAAGCCTTTGAATTCGCATATAACTGTGCACACTGCGCAACACATTCAACCAAATACACATAGGTACATGCATCATGCATAGTTCTCAACAATAGCAATAATTTTCAAAAGTGGCTAGCGTAAGATTTTATTATATACTTATACCATACAATAGTATCTTAACAATACAATATACCTACTCACTTAGTTTCCCTTTTGATGAGATTGTTTTCTAGACGCGATGGCTTTTCCTTTTACATATAGTCAACACCTTTGTGCATAAAGAAGTATAAGCCCAAGTCTACCAGCAGACGAGCAAAACATTTCTTTCCTTAAGCGTACTTAATCTTCCCAAAAGCAATAAAACTAGGTATATAATAATAAAGTGCGTCATGATTTTTATATAGACTTTGCATGTATTATTATAAATTGTAGCTTTGTTATTCATAAAAGTTCAAGCTCTTCATCTCAGTTATCCTCTTTGCAGCGCAGCAAAAGTATTTTTTTTATTCTACCTTTTGGTTGATAGGGTTGGCTGAAGATGATGGTACCCACTGTTGACTGCATTGTCATGCTACATAACGGCAAACTAGTTGAAATAATATGATAACAGTGCAAGAAAATAAGAAGTTCTTTGCAAAATATATAGAGTTAAAATGTGCTTAAGTACGGAGCACTGACGGTGTACAATAATCTAGACCCAGACCACAATAAGTACACGCTTTTATACCTCACATTATATTCGTCTCGGCGAAAACTTTCTCTGATGGCCTACTGTCCTACCTTTTTTCTTTATATGTTTAAAACTTTTCATGATGATTTGATACAGCTTCTTTATAAATATATTCGCATTCATAAACAAACGTCTACCTACGTGTGCGTACTGTAACCAAATACAAATGTATACCTATCAGATAAAGGGGTATAAAGTATAAGAGTTTTTAAAATTTATTGCTTTGCACAGTTTTTGTTAACTTTCATGAATATATTTTCATGACTCATGGTTATCATTAAAACACGCACTTGGTTCGATCAGTATGTGATTTAAAACTGCGTATTTTTTGAACTATAAAGGGTATACCTGCATGAAAATTCGCCAAAGACAAAGACATTCCATTACCACTAATATATACATACTAATATTTCCATTATTATGCAAATCATGCAGTTGAGATCCTGGAGAATCTGCAGTTCCTTTGATTCAGACAACCTGTAATAACTGTAAAAGATGGGATTAATATTTTATTATAATATTGAGTTATGCAGAAATGATGATTTAAAAGTGTAAGTTGTCAAAGGTGTTATCGTTTGATTGTCGACTCATTTCCAACTTTTTATTGTTACTGTATTCATCTTGTACGTCACATTCATCATAAAGGAGATACCTGAACAAGTGGTTTCATAACAATAACTGATTTCAGTGTAACAAAAAGAGCAAAATCTGCACTCAAGTTTACATTTAATTAAGATTTAAAGGACAGAAATAACTGTATAACAAGAACGGACAGAAAGTAAAAAAATAAGAAGGGGCAAATAAATAATAAAAGTTACAGAAAAAAAAACAAATAATTTAGGTTGGAATTAAACAAAAGTTTCTCTTCCAATAACAATCACTAGAATTACACCGTTTACTAAGCAAGTTTTGGAAGACAAGTAAAATATATGATATTTCTTGTCAGGCTATTCTAATTAATTTCTTACACATCTAGGAATAAATTGGACTATGAAATTTTTACAAATAAATTAAACTTGTATACAAGTAATAACAATAACAACATATTCGAGCGTATTTAATAGTAATAATAATATTTTGTCAGCGATTTACTCTTCTCAAGTTGCCCCTTTTCTTGGTAATAGACAACTCTTGTAAGATCGTCGTAGGTAAATGATCACTCGAAAATGTGCCGAGTACATAACAATTTTATATCAAAAACTATAAAACTAGATAACAAATATCCAGATAAAAATCAAATATATTCTGAACTCTGAAGTAGGTAGTTGGTTTCCCAAAATTATTAATATTTACTTTTTTTGTCTTTTATACGAGAAAATTTATATAAGTTTGATAAATAGCCTACCTATATACTTTTTGTATAAAGTTACCTATTGTATATGTATATAAGATCAAGATCTGTAATATGACGAATGCATTCACGTTTATCAAGAATGGACAAGGTCGACAAAGTTTATATTATCTGGGGAAAATACACTAAAATTTTATAGGTACTTGTAAGAAACGTCGCCATATAGTCTAACCAAGTTTTATCACTTTTATGAACGAGAAATATAGTTCATGAAGGTACTGGAAGTTCTACTAACGTAGTAATAGATTCATTTTCTCCAATTTTAACTGGAAGACCCGCTACCCAATTTGAATACATTTTGTCGAAAGCTTCTTACACAAATATAATTAATTTTTAGATTCAATATTCAATAGATATCTAATCATATAAATGATTTGTCATTCTGATTGTCAACAATTTCAGGTAAAACTCTGTTATTTTTGCAATGGTCACATAATATGCCTATATACTAAGTAATTTAGAAAAATAATACGATTAATGAAGAAAAAACGACTTTGTATGTAAGTTAGTGAAAAAATATGCGTCATTTACGAACTATACATTGCAGTTAATTTATCATATGACAAGGATGTATGAAATGTATCCTTCTCAAAGAACTTTCCAAACAAAGAATACGGAAAAACCACTCTTGAAATATGTATGAATAATTAAAACTTGTACGGTCCTCATAATATGCTACTTAGTATAGTTTAAACTTTAGAATGTCATCACAATCAACTCTTTTAAAAGTAGTTAGTCAAAGGCATGTACAAAAATAGCTGTCTAATCATTATTATTATAGATCCTGTTTTAGAACTGTCGTTGTTAATTTATCTGTACAAAGTGTTTATATTATGTACGTGATGCTTTATGCACGGCTAATGAAATAGTAATAGGTATGTACGAAACTTTATACAAAAAAAAAACTTATTAAATCAATCCCGCGGTATTCGCTTGTGAATTTGTATATGTTTGAGAAGATGAGCCTTTTGACGGAAGGCTTTACCGCACACGTCACATTTAAACGGTTTCTCTCCTGTGTGGGTCCTTAGGTGAACTTTGATGTTTGATTTGTTGAGAAAGCCCCGATTACACACACTGCACCGATGAATTGGTTTTTCCTTGCCGCAAGGATCCAGGGGACTACCGAGTCCAGTCGATGATGGCATTTTGCTCGTTTTCCTCTTCGTTTTCAATCCCAACTTTGCTGATGTCTGTGTTTTAAATACAAGTGAAAAGTGGTAATTAAAACGCGCATACTTAGTCATTTCAAAGGTTTCGTATAAAAAAGCAGATTCACATCTCTGATTCTGTATGAGATTTTATAAAAAATGCAAAATTGCAAACTTTAAAATTATTTTGAATAAAATGTGTTTTAAAATCATTGCAAATGATTAGCATTCACACTGACATTCCACAGGGAAATTTTTTTCTTTAAACGTGCAATTTGAGAATATATTTAGCACACAATAATAGCATACTTTTTTTTACTAAACACTACGATACAACTCGCTACAAAGCAAAAAATATTATTAAATCCTTCAAAAAAGTGAAGTATGTAAAATTATATGTTTCTTTAAAATCTTAATTTAGACATCTGTTTTGTTTAAAAATGGCATACTGTGCTAGGGTAATTGTCGCTCAGCGTCCTCCACTTTTGCTTTGAATAAGAAGTGATTCCACTACTCGGATCATCATCATCATCAAGATGGTGAGCTGCATAAGTTGCCAAGTAGGAGCCATAACTTACCTGGTCAGAAAGTCCAGGATTTGTCGGGTCAAACGGAGATGAGGTCGTGGTAGGGGAACCAAAAGCAGTAAGGAAACTGTTTGTGTCTGCTGTTGTCACACCGTGATGTCCATATCCCCCATTGTTCAAGTTCGGATTGTTGTTGGCATTACCATTGTTTGACCCAGAGTTGTTACTGTTTTTAGTGGTAAGCTTATAAGACTTTCTATATCTACCAGATCCATTGCCTGATCCTACAGGGTTACCCATCATCGAGGAAGTTACTATTGCAGGAGGTGAGACATGAGTCGTATGGGGTCTCTGGGCAACTTCCCCAGTGATTGGGTCTATAAATGGTGGGGAACCGGGATCCAAAGAGTAGGGTTCTACTTTTAGGCCAAAGTGTGCCGTTGTTGACTCAGGGAGTTGATTAGGAGATGTGCCTGGTCCATTTGTGCTAACTCGAAGGGGTCCTGGTGGTGGTCCTCCAGACGGTGGCGCTTGTAATCTATAAATTAAACTTACATACACGTCATGTACCCAAGTACAACAATAGGTAAGGTGCGTGCAAATGACAGGCATGCAGAAGAAACAGTTACAGTTACAGAGGTGAAAAATGAGAAAAGTTGTTTTAAAAGTGTTTCAAATGAACGTGTGCTCTGTAGGATAGTAGTGTAGCCACATGGTTGCATAAAATTTTGAGACTTCACTACTGAAAATTTGAATTGACATTGAAAAGGATAATATCTATTACTACACAGTCTAAATTTAAGTTAACTTTAAAAAAAATTTTGCATGAAAACTTAAAGGAAACAGATTGATTTGAAAATATTAGAGAAAGTAAGAATTTTTTTTTGTGGTCTCAGGCAAAAAAGAAAGATAAATTTGATAGACAAAGAAGATTAATATTTTAAATAGATCATTATCCAGTGCTAAATACTGTTGATGCAATTAATTGTAAAATTCAAATAATAAAATAGTAAGGTCCCAGTATCAGGACTAGTGTAACCTGGATTGTAGAATTGAGGTTGGCTGAAAGTCCGAATGTTTTAAATCTTGTTGTCCATACATTGGGGGAGGCTGGCCGTTAGAATTTGGCCCGTGGAAGGTGTCTGCTGCCAGGAGAGTTTGGAGGGTACTAGCCGTCCCTCCATCCAAAAAGTGCTGCTCTGATGTATGAATAGTTGCGTCCTGGTCCAGTATAATATTTTGTCCATTTCCAAGTCGTCCATTGTTACTCCCATTTCCACTGTTGTTGTTGGTGTTAGCATTAGTATTGGCTGGAGTACCGTTTGAAGTACCTGATGAGACATCGTTCGCTTGTTGTTGACACGCAGACTCTATCCATGCGTCAAGTTCTGTCCACGGATCTATGGTTGATGATGTGACCCCATTTTGATCTAACTCAATCCCCAAATTCGGTACAGTAGAGTCTGCTATCGCGTTCCCAATGAGGGCGGCAATGTCATCAATATCAGAGTTCAACAGATACTCCGTCAGCTCTGATTTGATGTTAGCAGGAACAGACGTTGAGCTGGACACAACGTCAAACAAGGAACTGGGAGATCCTCCAAGAGGCGACCCGAAGCTGTTTCCTGGTGGAGAACTTCCTATGCTGCTTGCACTCCCTGTGCTACCACCACTATTCCCATGGCGTAGATTATTTGGAGGATTATTACCCGTTGTAGAGGTCAAATGGGTGGGAGGGGAGTTTGCGGACGAGCCCATTTGAGGAAGGTGTGGATCATTCTGGAGAGCAAGTTGACTCGCTGGTCCATAGTCAAACGGAGGCAGTGGTTTCAATTCTGCAAAGCTATCACTGCTCTGAACCATAATCAATGCATCCAGCTCGACACCAGTTTGCCCATTGGGCGATGACCCGGGAGGGAGTCCTTTACAAAGTAGTGAGCCTCCTCCCCCTCCATTCCCTCCCCCATTACTGGCTGGTGGAGGAAGTAGAAGTGCTTCGTCTGGAAATGTCGTAGTGGAGATCAAGTCTTGACCTCCGAAGGGTCCACCTCCACCCCAAGGAGGTCCACCTAAGGCACATCCTGTCAGTAACAGTGGGTCCGCCAAATTAGATTCATTTAATTTCATAGTCGATTAAGAGTACCGGATGGTAAAATATTTGTCTATTCGAGGTGTCTTCCGCTTCTTTCTACATTCCAGTTGATTGGAAACCTTCCAGTATTTCACCACCACAGTACACTTCACTTTCAGTACGTAAATTATCTGTAGCACGCTGAGAGCGTACTTGACCGGTCAACTTGTCACAAAACGCGAAACCGGCAGTAACAATGACTGATTTTGAATCGCTTTGTGAAAGCACAAGTTTTTAAGCTGTTCAGTAATAACTTAGTCTTTTCACGAGATTTTACAATGTCCTCACAGGTCATCGTCAATGATCCAGAGAGTGCATCATTATTGGTGCACCAGTGTTGCTCTCAGGATAATAGATCTCTATTGTTGTATCCGTCTTTTTTTTGTAAAAAGGTAGTCGTTTTTCTGGAAAAAATATAAAAAGAATCGATAATAACACCTTTTTTATGCTTGATAATATCTGTCAAAAGAATCAAAGGTTATAGGTAATTTCAATTACAGCAGCTATGAAGTAGTCCCGTTACCTCTTCATGAATATGCATTAATGTCACTAATACCGTTACAATCAGAAGAGATGTACCTTCATTTTTTCTAAGACGGTGTTACGTATTATATTATGTAACATGCACGAGATTTATGAGTAACGCTACTTTGCGTATTGAGAGTAAGCAAATCTTGCAACAAAGAAAAGAATGGACATCAGCAATCATCATGGACAATAAAAATGTTTGCAGCAGCAGCAGTCAACAGGTTGTAAACATAACAAAGATGACAATAAGAAAATACGACCCTTTTTCCATTACGTATTCGTTATCTCACATGAAATATTTTCCCTCCATTCCAGACATTATATCATAATCTGTACCTATGAAACTCCCCATATTTGTGGAGTCAATACAAAAAGTCGGTCACCCATCGTCTTACAATATTATTTAGGTCTTCAACAATTATTCCTATGATATGGTTTCATAAAGTTTACAGACAATCAGACAACCCCAAGTTCTCAAGACTCCAGCAGAACAGACACATTACAACAAGTACATATTATGCATGCACGGAAGTATGCATCAAAATTCATATTCATAAAGCAGGAAGCAGTCAAGTCAAAGGACATATTATATTCCCTCTATAGTTTTATGAAGTCAAGCCATACTTATTTCCAATTGTCTGTAAATGAAATTATCTGATAAAATGAAAACTGGGCCGTAACAAGATGGGATTGTTTACACATTTTATGGGGTTGTTTGTGCTGGAAATACGCTAAAGAGGTTTATAATATGTACATGCAAACATTATTCTGTCAACATAAAAATAGCTCTACAATTTAGTTTTTTCTTCAAAAAAATAAGGTGAATCATCAATGTCAATGTAAATCACTCCAGAGTCGAATGCATAGGTAAATAAATAGCATCATAAGTCAGACTTCACAAGATGAAAAACCAATGAATGTTGATGATGGTCTCTTTGTATTAGCATCTTTTACCTTTTTCTCCAGTATTTAAACAAGAATGGGGTTACAAGATCTGTAACTGGTCTAAAATATTAACCCACTTCCCAACAAATGAATTCAATATTTGTGTACAAAAATAGACATTTTACTTCCAGGTCACCCATATACAATTTTACTACCTTTCATTGTTCTTGCTTGTCTCAGAATGCAGGTCAGTAGAAGAAGAAGGAACTGGATTAATACACTATTTGGGAGTTTGGGACTGTCTGTGACGTGACTAATAATTTGGGGTGCAGTTTCTGATGCATTGTAAGCTCAACTTAAGTTGTTGGGATGAGTAGTAGCCTAGTCGGTAGCCCTGTGAAATTATGATTATTGTGTACGAGCCCTGACAAACATTGAGTATTCATACCTTAATGTTCTCAACGGAAATCTCTTTATTTGTGCTTGCTTGCATTGTCTGGGTGTAAAATGGAAACAAACAAGCCTTTATGGTATGAAATTTACTGTAGAAGACTTTGACTTTGAATTCGTACTATATGCATGTAAAGCACTAAGTTTCCGACGAAAAGTGTTACACTTGCCATGTTTACTTACTACGAGGTATGTCAGCTCTAATGACAGACAAGCGTGCTCTGAAATTAGAACAAAAACTGGAAATTGATTAAAACAATTTAAATTCCCCCCGAACTATATTCCCAAAATCTAATATCATGTCAGTAGATTTTAAGTCGCTAACACATAAAAATTGTTCCCAGAGGACACCATTATGCATACTTTTTTTCGCGTTTTAATAGTTGTAAGATTTTATGAAAGCTATAAAAATTGATGCATCAACATTTCAGTCTTAAAAGTTATTGATAGAAAAAGTTCGAACATACTAATAAACTTTGTCATACACATCGTTTAATGATATTTTTAAATACAATTTCCGACTTCTGCTATAATACGCTATATTTATCTCATGTTCAATTATAATGTCTTTGAAATCGAAATTATATCTATCGTTAGTATAATACTACTGTATTTGCACATTATATATGTAGTCTTCATAGGCATCAGATAATACCTATATTGTTGTTTGAAATAAAGATGGCTAAACAATGAAGGTGCAACATAAGCAGAGCGGTACGATGGGGTAGGCAATAATAGTTGTTGTGAGCAGTGACCTACATCTCGCCTCCTTCACTTTCAATTGAGTCGACAAACAAAGCATACATAAAACTGATGCACGGTTGGCTGCCCGACTACTCGCCACTGCCACCATGCGAATTGAATTGAAGGCCAATTTGCCGGCTGAAGCCTTATTTAAAAACGTGTGAAAGCAAAACTTTTAATCTTTGTGTTTTTAAAACTACAAATACACTTCCAAATTATTAATTTGTTGAGCAATCCTATAATTTTACCATTTGCATTAACTGCATTTCATATATATTTGCTAGAATCAATTTACACTGAATTACTATAAGAGATCTAAATATGAGCTTGTAAGCAAAACATGCTTGACGCAATGACGCAATGTCGTTTTCAAGTGCATGTCAAATAGTACACCTGTATATTTATTTGTACTGGAAATTTAATGTAAGTGCGTTCCTGCAAACATGTAGATTTAAGGATGTTCTACTACTCCCCATGCGTGTACCTATTTACTATTTACAACATTACAATATCTCTTAGAGCCAAGATGAAGAAAGGGTCCATGAGAACCGGTAGTGGAAATATGATCTTTTATACAATTGGGGAAGAATAATCCTTCACTGACCTACTGAACTAGAACGAACGATCCTTTTTAAACCGAATCTTTCGCCCTGTGGGAATCACCTGTTGAAATATGTATTTAATTTCTCAAAGGAAGTTTTTTTAAACTAGGAAGTTGAGTATACCCCTTGTCAAACGCAATGAAAAACATTATTTACCTGAGCATAGATAATGAGAATCGATATAAGCGCAGTGAACGACCAATAGCAAGTCTACTAAAATGTCAAAAGCTTAAGTAGGTACATAATTGTAATGATGTCCTTAACCTCGTAAACTTCATATAAAACCAGGAAAAACGAAAGAAGCTGAAGAGCAAGGCTTCTTTCTCATCTTGCCAACGTTATTGTGCAATATGCTGATATGCTGAATATTATACTTCATCACAAGAGAGTGAATAACAACACATAGGTACTCACATTACCCCACATCTTTGGACTTGCCATATATTGTTTTGTCTTATTGATTGTTATTATTATTATTATTATTGGATTTATTTTAAAGGAATCAGTTTATTTTGAATACATGGATCTGTACTCTGATAAGATCATCAAAATTTATGATAATGTAAACAGCAGAAGATCATATAAAATCATCAAGCCAATGAATTATGCATTTGACATTTTCCCAAAAGGAACAGTTTAAGATGATGCATTCTTAATATGCGCCACGGGGCTCGAGACCACATAGCAGATCAATGTATACTATACTAAGAGCGCATAATATGTCATACGGACATATGAATGAGATGTATCATATGATTAGATATATCCCCATTATGACCCCTTCTCATACTCATACTCTTAATTCATATAATGAAGCCTATTTTAAATCTGAAACCTAGTTTGTGACTTTAATTGGGAACCTCATGTAACTGCATGAATTAAATAAAAACAACTGGATATATGTTGCTTTACAATTTAAGGGATTTTTCTTTGTCTTTTTCTTTAAAAATGCTTAAACAATCATAAAAATGTCATAAGTACTAAATCACCCAGTAATGATTTCAAATGAGCATGAAAAAGTTTCGAGCATCTCTCATTTTTTTTACACTTTCACATGTCAAGATTTTTCACAGATAATAACATTTATTCTGCATAAGCTGGTATGAAGTATATATACGCAGACATAACTATTCGGGTATTAGGATGACTGTATATATCGACCATCGCCAACTCACATTCCTTATTCGCATAAGTTATTCCTTAACGCTGCAGTTTTGATGGACCACAAGTGCTTTTTCTACAGGAAAAATACGACTTTGATTACATATACAAGCTAAAGTCGACCAGGTCGATTCACTTTTGTTTGAGGCTGTGATGCTCTCCTATAAAGGGTTGATTCTTGTAAATGTACTTAATACGTGCGGCATGCGGTGTGAGACATTGCATTGGCAAGGATAATGTGTGGTGAACTTATTGCATCCCTCCTAGTATCGTATCATCTTTATCATCCCCAGCTGAAACTGAGTCTGAGCGGAGAAACGTGCTGCACATGAAGAAAAATGAGCATGCACATCGGTATTATTGTAGGTATCATCGCGATAAGTAGGCCAATGTGCCAGTTGGCAGAATATATGGGCAGACTGGCAGCTTGCTTCGTTTGTTGCCTGTAGCTATGAACGAAATGAACAACAATGCCGTGATGATGAAGATGATACCACACACCTCTTCAGTTTTTACCAACTCCACGACCACGACCACTCTTCCTTAAAGTCAAACTACTGCTAGCTATCAGTTAGATTCAGTAATGTATACGCAATTACGCATGCATTCTAGTTGGTTTTCAAAACTCGCAAAATGCACATAAACTTAAGCTCGCGTATTTTATTCTCCATCCGTCTTCAACACTCTTGATTCTTATTTGCAATGCTGCTTACTTTTTGTGAAAAAGCGACATCTAAAATCTGAGGAATAGTATAGAAATTAGGTACTCAACAAGCTGAATAAGAATGGATAATGCGAGAGCGGACTAAATATTAAAGAATGAGACTGGATATTGGAATTAGCATAAATTCCTTAGGAAGAGGCTTATCATTGGGGACTGTTTTATGGAAATGGAAAAACTCTGACCAAATTTTGAATTCGGAGGCATATATAAGTGATGTTATTACAAGTTCCCTTAAATTGTTAATTTTACGTGGAAATTGTTGATGAAGATATTAGCATGAACCTGAACTATGCGTAGAATTTCGTTGCATTGCAGTCAGTACAAGTGCTAGCATGTTAGCATTTTGCGTATATGTGAATAATTTTGACTACTCAAATGGGTCTTAAATTTGTAACTCGTCTTAAGCCGTCATCTTCCTACTTCAACGCAATTATTGTTAATGAATATTGATACATATGATATTAAAGTTCGTACAGAACAGTTTTCTAGTATTCTGAATCCTGCCATTGCATTGCATGATTGGAAAAATAATATTTATTATGTAGTTCAACTCAACTGTATTTTTAACGTTATTGTTTGAGTACGAGAAATACAAAAACCCGAGCAAGAAGAATTGACCTTGACGCTTATACAAAGACAGACGCTTTTCTTACAAAAACATACAAAAAATATAAAGAACGTTACAAAATGTTTTATCGAGTTTATCCAGTAGCTAAATATTTATTGGCATTTTTAAAATAATTTTGTAACGTTTATCAAAGACCATTTAGCAATTTAACATTTTAAAAATCTCAAATATCAACACGTAGTAAAGTCAGAAAAGTTAGCTCAACTAGTTTCTAAGTTTGTTGAAGCTCCTTTGTTGCCATCCACTGTTAATCTAAATAGGAACGAGCTAAAGAACAACAATGCAAACTAGAGACAAGAACACTGGTTCATGCAAAATTCGGAAAAAAAATATTTTGCTAGATTGGGTACCAAGAATACTGATACAAATCTTCGGTATATTGTACAAACTGGAACTTCAAATTTGACACTAAATGAATCGCTTTGTTTAAAAAATTAATTATAAATACCCATGTAATCCTAACATAAGCAACATCTAACATATCTTTACTAGGGCTGATTATAACGTATTTTACATTTGTCATTCATTGCCTTTAGTTTAGTATGTAGATATACTTTTAGTTTCACCTTATCAAGCTCAAATCGACAAGAGCATACTGTCTAAAGCATATTATATTGTGCACCTAACAGTATATCAGTGAAAATACTGCACAATGCACAACCCAGCTACTTTTTGCATGCATGCACTCGTGAATAGATACTTGTTGAATGTCTATGAGAGGTGTATTTTTTACCCCCAATGGTGCTATTGGATTGCTGTTGAACATTTAATGCACTTGAAGGTCTACACTAACTCAGCAGTTTCAATTTTACATGATCTTCAATCATAAAATATAACCGAGGTATTATCATACTTGCAACCACTACCATCGTCTTCGTCATGCTTTTCCTCACAAGTAGATCATTCCATTTAAATGAACCATTCTTCCCAAGGAAGGATGTAGACAAGAATCTCTTCTACCTAGCAAATGTACAAGTGTAGCCTTTATAGTACCGTTTTTGCACATAAACACGAGCAGATTGAAAATCGATTAAACGTATTCCTTACAATATGCCGTACCAAACATGAAAGCTGATGATTTGACTAAGTTTTTTTGAATACATATGTTTGAATTCCAAGAAATTGAAAATGTTCCAAAATCATAAAGAATCATCCAACAAAAATGTCATGCAACTCTGCAATCATTCTCTATAAAACTGAAAGATAAAAACAGAATTCGATCCCTGAGAAGAGATAAACTTTTCGGATTTCAATACATAAATCCACCAGACATAAGTTGGACACTGAACTATTATTATCGCATTTAGACTGTACTTGATTGCCTGCTTTCTGTTTTTTTTTCAGAAAACTACTAGAACTTTTTTGTATGAGATTTTTACATGCCAGCAGGTAAATAATTTTTGCAGTGACAGGACATTTTTACTGCCATATGTATTAATGCAAGGTAGAAAACTAAACTTTTGTAGACTTGATGGGATGAAACTTCCGACCCTTGTGATGATCTTGGTATAGTTGTTCCATCCAACCTAGGTGCATTACTTTGACAAAATTAGGGCTTTTCGTTACATACAATAAAAAACAATTTGTTTTCATTACACCCAGGCACCTAAACCAAAAATGTTATATACCAAACACCCATTTGTACTCCGCGGGTTTCATTTTTATAAACAAATTCAACAATAATATCAAAACCAATCCTCTGTACTATTATTTCATGTAATATTTTCGTTAAACTGAGTATGCTCTTTTAAACGTTGAAACTATCTCTGTAGATTTATGTATTTGTATGCAATCAGGAAGGAGCTAGTTTAATAATCAGCAAATTGTGCGAGCTCGCAGCTCACTCATTCAACAGTTTTAATACATAATATGACATGCTGGAAGCACAAAGCACTCCACGTGTAGACAGAGTTGTTTGCTTACAATGCACCTTACCAATAATAATTAATTAATTAAAAACTTACGCAAGAGATGAATTGTATGGTTCCCGGTATAGGTATTATGTTTTTTCACAATAACTTTCCCAAATTCCGAGAATGCGATAATGTTACGTAAAATCAAAGTGTATTTCGCTTAGATTTGATTGCTTATGTATAAGCTCTGTCTTTTGACAGAAACCATTGACACTTTGTAATGAAACCAATAAACTTCTTTTGGAAATGAGCTCAGCTAACAATATGAAATATAGCTCTTTATGACTTTTTTGCTCTATTTAAAGAACAATGTTAAACAAATATGTATTTATAAATTCTAAATTTCTTCATTGTTTATTTGATCTTTTTGGAATGATTGTAGTTGCTGCTACATATTTTTGAAAAGGCTAAAGAAATACATCTATTATGCTAACTTTATAAGAAGTGGCAATTCAGCAACTGCTGAACTCAAATTATGCTTTGCTTGTTTTCAAGTGTCTATTTCAGTGCATTTTTACTGGGCTTTAAAAGGATCAATTTTGATTTGAAATAAGGATGCAAACTTATTAATTTTGCATGAGCGACATCAGTGAAATACAGCTTACAAGCATTTCTCACTATGTATATACTTTCTACTCATAATACATCTAAGTCGCTTAAATTTCAATGAGCCAAAATCAAGAATAGGATTGCTTATATCTTCTCCAATATAAAAAAAATGGCAAATTTCCGCAAAATTCATACTAATATGTAAGAAACTCCACCGTTGTAGGCATTTAATGCAAATTCTATAGCTAACAAATTATCAGAAATTTTACTGCATAATATACTTGACTATACACCTATAGATAGGTTTGAATCTTGCAGAACACCAACACTGCACTGTAGTAAGAAAAAGTGCTCTAAATCAGGCGACATAAAAAGACCCTTAATTTGCCTTCTCGAGGTCATTGGTAGAAACTTTTTTAAATATCATTATTATTATTCATTCCCTACAAGGCAGAATCTTGAGTTTCAACACGTAAATGGAAGTTGATGGATGCATGCATGCAACAATGACTTGGGAAAATAATGGGTAGGCAAACAGGACCAATGTATGAGCTACAACTATGAGTCGTTGAAATGTAGGAAATGTTCCTAAATTTTTATTTTCAGTCGCGTTTTAAGACTTTCAACCAGGAGGAACGCACAGTAGCTATGTACAAACAAAGCTTCTACCACCTGTAGCTTATACCCTTTTATTATCTTTTTAAACGCATCGCAATTATCATTTTGACTTTGTATGTAACTCACTTTGACTTGGCTTCCTGCTACAAAAAGATTTGTGCCGACACTCAGTAATTATATGCATGTGTATACAAATTTGACTTTTTAGTGATTGATATTCGCACCTTACGCACTAGTGTAAGTAAACTATTTTTTTAAAATATCCACAAACAATGAATTACCTGTATAGTTGTATGTAAAATCTGTTCAAGTGAGTAAAGTTTCCATCAATCCAATTAGCCGAATTTTCGAAATTGAAAAGATTTTTAGCCATGAATTTTCACAGTAATTACAATAAAACATATTTTCCGTAAATTCCAACATTTGCAATTTTTAGCATTAATTTTGAGGAGCAACTAATTCACACTTATAAACAGGAAGTTAGTATTTTGTTACTGAATTCACTGGAAAACAACCTTGCTGGAAGTTCAATCCATTTTATAAATTCTCCGATTCCGATTTTTCGCAATCTCATTTTACTTCCGTTTCACTGTCAACTTTCCATTTGTTGTACTTCCGAAATTCACTGTTGCTTTCACCACGCATGTATGCTCCAGCAGAGCACATGCGTCCACTTCATTTTCACACTTCCAGAATCTGCACGTTTCCAAATTAAAATCTCCGAATGTAACAAATTATAATTGCCTCAAGGTCAAAAATTCGTACTTCCGGTTTAAATTATTTGTTTCACTGTGCTCTGCACTTGTATGAATATGCTCCAGCACCGTTACAAATTCGCAGGAGTCCTTTCTCCAGCACACATTCACAACTACTTCCTCCACTGCATTTGAAATCCATTCAACAATGTGTGTAACAAGTCCATGAAAAGTAAATGGGGCTAATCGCTGCAATGTAGGGCTTACTCTCCTCTTCTTCTCGCAAAGCAAAAGTAGCATTTCAACAATGCACTCATACAATGTACACACGAACGGTGTGCTCGACTGCAGGCCTAGATGAGAACTGACACACAATACATTGGATTCAAACAACTGTCCTAGATTCAAAGTGGGACAGGTGAATATCTAAGCTAAACCCTCAACTACCCTTGCCCTCTCGACAGACAGTAAGCAGTTGTAAGTTAGGATGCGATACCCATCATCATCATCATCTCTATGAACAGCATCAGCTTCACTGTTACTGCTGCATCGTCGTCAACAAGAAGATTCATCCAACAATGCAAAGGCTTTCATATTATTAGGCAGATACCTCTTCTCTTGCTGGTGTTTGCTGCTGCAGCCGATACGCTTTTACAAATGTGAGCACTAGGCGTCCGTGGTACCAGCACCATCATTATGATCATGATCATTCATCGGTATCAACAATAACATTGCTAAAGCAAAATAAAAGCAATATAAGCATCAGTCGCTACTACCATGAAAATAAAAATGCACGAGTACATACGAGCGAAGAAAGACTTTACGCAGTGAATATTATTATTTATTTGATATATCATTCAGTTAATATAAAATTGTATTAGGTAGGATTAACATTAATTTTATCAGTTAACCGCCTGCTGTCTTTTACTAATACTTTTATATGGTTGGTTATCTACTTACTTGTTACCTTTGAGCATCCATTGAATTGCATTTGAAAGCATGCTTTAGAAGGAAGATGATGGGTTTCGCCGTGCGGTATTTGTTAACAAGCTTCCTTTTCACATTATAATTTTTTTCTATGCAAGATCAGAAACGTTGCTTAGGAATGAACTAAACCAGATTCACTATTTCTTGCTTTTGTTATCCCTCAACGCATGCAGCTTTTTCGTCTTTGTCTGTGATTGTAAGCGTCTTGGCTATACAAACGTATTTATGGTAAAAGTTTTTTTTCGTAAATAGGCGTACCATATAACTCATAATATCCTTTCTTTGCATTATAATGAAGTTGATAACTGACGAGTACGAAATGCGGTATCAACAAACGTGATGTTATGATGATGATGTACAATGAATCACTAACAGTTTCCGTTTGAGTACTCATAAACGAAATTTAAACTTGAGTACGTTTACGACATTCAAGCTGCATATCACATATGTACCCTTTACGGTTATTGCTGTATAATGTTATCGTAACAAAACAAGATTCGTTTTCTTTAGAACACACTAACTGTATGACTAGTAATCAAACAATTTGGTTGCAGCATGAAAACAGTTCTAACAAGTTGTAGCGAAATTTATAATAGGTATTAGGAATGCATATTACTTTTTAGCATTGAAACAATAAGTAAGGGTCAATGGTTTAAAGATAGAAAGGAACCGTTATCAATCGGAATTGTGACGTGTACATTTAAATGCTTTGCAGCACGGCTGTGTAATACTGGATAAAGTAAATGATGCTACTACTGTCTACTGTATAAATTATAAACTTTTTTTTTACCAAAGAAGCTACTATCTAGTATCAGTATCTAACACAGTAATTCTCTGGAAAGGAGTTATTGGATATAAATGCTCTGTCAAACCTACAGGGTATGGGACTTATGAGGTATTGTCACTTATGAATGCTACGGGACTTAAATAGAACAACTGTTCATGTCATTACGCATAATGCTTAAAATAAATAATATGCCACATTGGTGAGTTGCATAAGGATAATAATTTTGCATAATGATTATGATTATGTCTAGGTGCCTGTTCACAGAGTGCAACTAAAGATGATACTCTGCGCAACGTTTAGAAATCGCAGTGATTATTTATGCATGCTCGTTTCGCCGTTTCAATAAGGAACACATTTATTTTTACCAAAACAGAAATAGAAAATCTTCCCTCGTGAAAATGGCAAAAGCGATTTTTATGCATCGTGAATAAAAATTTGACCTAGATATGACAAATCTGTAGCATTTAAAATTAGATGAGAGCTGTACACTTGTTTTGTTTTCTCCTGTCCCAGTGGTACATCTGTCAAGCCAAATAAAAACGTGAAAACGTTTATCATATTCTTATCTGCCAGTGATTTTTAGTCGGTATGCATTACTAAAAAGTACAAGTTACAAAACATAACTGTCGATAAAGATAACGCAAATAACACACGTTTAAAATTAAATGTCGAAAATTGTACATAACTTTATTAGGTACTGTAACGTCTTTGCTATAATTAATTAAAGCGTGGATAAGCTTACACACATGGTATTAGCGTAAAGATTATTTAGTACCTGTCAAGGTGTCATTGGAGTTATTTTGTTGCATGATATGCTGGTTACAAGAGAATTTTCATCGAGACTGAATATAAAGTCCTTAAAGCCCTTATCCATAAAATACTGAATTCCCGTTTTCGAACCATAATGTCATCAATCAATAACTGATTTTTTGGAATTTAATCAAAAACGTTTTAAATACATATCACTCAAGACGCTTCATCTAAAAGTGCTTTATTAAAATTGACAAAATGCACGTTGCACCTCATAAAATTGCACGATGAGAACTTTATACTTGCTCTGAGCAACTTATGGTAGATTGTTGTAAATTTGAACTTATATATTGCGCATGCAATGTTCATGAACTTCCAAAGTCAAGGTAAAGACAAAACATCTACTACGAAAAGTAAAAAGAACACGAATATGACAGCAGCAATATATGAAATAAAATTCATACTTGTTTTTCTATGCTTTCTTGTGTAGAGATTGCAAGCAAGCAGGAAAGAACGACCATCACCCACAACAAGTGCCACACTTCTAGTTTTTCCTTCCTTTTACACAGTTCAGTCAACTTCCCCAAAAGTGAAGAAAAAATTACAAGCCAGTTAAGCATATTATCATCTTAATCATGATCATGAAAGACTCACTGTCATGAACGACGTAAAAATGCACTTAATTCTGTCTGTGCTTTGTTTTGTCTGTAAAGTAGGTCAGTCAAGTCCAGCCAGTGTGGTACTGGTTGTTGAACGTACCAAACATATATTATTCCTCACTTCGCCTATCTTTCTTCAGCAAGCAAAACAACTTTTATTAGGCCCTGTTTCTTCTTTCCTTCGAATGTCAAAAAGGGAGGAATGATGATGCGATGGTGGTGCGGTATAGAGGATGTATTTTTTTATCTTGTCTTACACCGTATCTTATACTATATACCACAAACCACTTTGAATTGAAGCAAGACAGAAAGCATTCTCTGCCTTTTGAAAAAGACGTTCGCAGATTTAAGAAGATGCTCACATTACAAGTTCCTCGCAGGCAACAACCCAAGTAATGTGTGTAGGTAGGTAGGTAATAATACACTTTGCAAATGCATGCACAAATCCTTTTTCTTGAGATTAGATTTACTACAGAATCTTCATGCAACCATTGTTATTGCCAGTACGCAGAGTAACATTCATTCTATCCACCAGCCCATCAAATCTCGTAACAATTAAATTTCACTTTCTTGATTATGATCATCAAATAGCTAAGACAGGTAACAGAATAACAATAATGCAGGTGTGCTTCTGGCAGATATTCATTGTAAATTTTTAAATAAGCAAAAGCACATGCATTTTTGGTGATTCGTTTTTTCAAGTAACAAAGCAAAAAAATTCATGCGTAATAAGCAAAAATATGTATCGATGAACAAAACGCATGTAATATCTAACTAACTTTACACGATAAACTTGTACAAAAAGTCCTGATGGTAGATTATGATCTTTTATTGTGTTATTACATGTGCAAATCTAAATTATCGTTGTTATACGCTATTTAATTTCGATTAGAACTATCATTATTTTATTTGAATATAAATAATAAGCAGCATTTGCATTGGGAAGAATATTGTTAAAAACGAAGCAGTTTGAAACACAATTAAAATTAGTTGTTTGAAAACGACTGATGATCTGTCAGCCAAGAAAGAAGACTTCAGTGCAACACATTATTTCTTACAATTTTGCGATCTTGATCTTATCTATCTCTTACAGAGCAAAAACTCAAAGTGGTAAAGCAATGGTTCAGAAAGAAGAAGTGAAATCGACGATTCCATAACGTTTGTTAGCAAAATAGGTCAAAGTAATCATCAACAGCGTGTTGCATTCAGGATGTACGTGAGACTTACTCTGTAATATATTTTTGCTGTCCTTCAAGCCACAAAATACGTACCTCCGTTTCTACCAAATAACCCAGACCTTGACTCACACGTAAGTCAATTTCGTGTTGTTAGTCCTTCCTTGTTACTTATGTACGCAAAAAGAGTTGAGTTGGCTTTTAAATTTTAGGAAATCCGGCATATTTGGTTGCTTATCCCCGAAAATACTGACTAATAAATGCACTCTTAGAACAGGAGTACACAATAAGACAAGTTTTAACCACATGATCTCTGTAATATACTAATAATTTGAAATAAATCCGCTAATATCCTTTAAAATTCAATGAATGGTCAACAATCAATATGAATACACATCAATATTTTATCTAAAAATGTAACTGCTGTAAACTTACGTGATAATATTCGAACATTTATGTTGATTTATTGACTGTATTAAAATTATGTATTAAGCAAATATTTTAAATCTTTTAAAACATTAAAACATATAGTCATATTATGAGAGGACCTTGGCAGAAAAAACTAGGTTATGGAAAGGGATAGCAGAAAAAGTTGTTCAAGTGCCAAGTGCAAGGCAGCTGAGCAAGAAAAAACTTCAAAATATAGTGCAGTGTCTAGAACAGAAGAATCTTGATTTAATTATTCTTTCCCTTTTCATATTTGCATTCACCCATGAGGAGATGCATATTATTGCAACGCAAACACACATTAATTTGGTATAATAATAACCATTATCATTACTATAAATTAAACACTGAACTTGGTCTGTTGGGCACATTTACAGTGTCCGTACCTTGCTTATTTTAATACCATATATTATTCTGAATATCATGCATGTAGTATTATTACACATTGCGAATCTTTTTTATTTTCCCTTTTGTTAATGCTTTATAAACATGTACATATTTATTATGATTTTTGTATAACAGCTATTGTTTTGTTCAAAAAACTGATATTATTACATATCTACTAAAGTTAAGAGTTGTAAACAAGTCACTGAAAGAGAACACACGCAGAAACGATGCAAGGTACTTATTTACTTAAAGTATAAAAAATAGAATAAAAAGATGTTCTCTCATCACGTCCATAATTTGACTTAAATGCTACGGACATCCTTACACTAACCCTT
>JAQIXW010001151.1:0-21281 GCA_034700685.1 Willowsia buskii
TTCGCTGTCGTTGTTTGACCTTCAAAAAGGCTATACACTTTTTTCTTTGCTTTAGCCGTTTGGACAGTAGTGATATCACATCAATTTATAGCGAGGTTTGCCAGAGAAAATGAAAGGATGACTAAAGCTAGTGAAAACATCCAAATGGTCATGTGAAAGCTCTCTCTGTTTTTGCAACACTTTCTCAAGTATACCAACTACATACTTTTATTCTAACATTTTTTATCTTCATTTAGGTTTTGGTCTGATGATGACGTCGAATTATAAAGGGGACGGACAACCAAGCATGGACTCCAAGGCACAAAAACATGCTGAGATGATGGTGCCGGCGCTTAGAAGAAAATTATGCATACATAACTATCATAGTAAGTCCGAAAAATGTATGACTTTGCTGGAAAAATACAGTAGCAAAACGGAAACCAAGCTTGGATAAACCACATTCTGTGTGTACGGAAGAGAGAAAGTTCCCCTTTATTTCATCTTGTGAGATGTCCGAAAAAAACCATAAAGTCGAAAAGGGACATGTCTATATATTTTAAGGAAAAAACTGCGTTGTTGCGGTGGCGTCATCATCATCAACATCACCACGATTGTAGTACATTCTGTTTCACGGGTATATATTCAACCATTACCACTATCATCAATATATATGCACCTCCTAATACATACCATAACCATCACATTAAAGGGTCCCTACACTGAGAGAAAGCCACATGGGAGCCACTATTAATATTATTCCAGTTAGCTAACCAGGACTAGAAGTGGGACGTATAGAAAATATATAAGGTCGAGTGATTACATAGAAGGGAGAATAGATTGCGAGGGGGTGGGGCTCAAGTCCCTTTAACAAAAGATTCTTCACAGAGTAATGCATTCAGTAGGAGTAGCACACAAGCACACACAAAAAAACGATTCCGAATTTACAAGTACACACGGGTGTAATATTGAAAAGTAAGCAAAGCCTTATAGGCATTTTCGGATTAACGTCATCAGTTGTACTATTCGCAAAGGACCTGAACCCAAGCACACACACACACACACATGCACACACGCTCGAAAGCAAATGAACTGTCTATATAAAATCTATACATACATACATAGGTAGTGGTAGGTATGCATCATAATAATATAACACAGAAAGACATTTTTCCCTCGTAAAATCTTATATTGCGTTTCTCTTTCATCATCAGTTTCCCTGAAGTACACACAAAGACTTACTTTTAGAAAGGTACCTTAGTTTCTTCATGGTCTTTGTCACATCCAGAAACACTTGTCAAATGACAAAAGTAACTGTGAATGCTAAAGAACCGCGCAGTCAATAGTGTTGTTAGCGGTAAAAGCGATATAAGCAAAGCAAATGGAAACATTACTAGCTGTAAGTTAAGATATGTATCTACATTTCCTTCTTGTCATAAATAACATAACATTCAAACTAAAGTTGTAAAACTACACATGGTCATTGAAGGGGAATATGTATACGCAATAAGGTCAGGCCAGAAAATTGCAAGAGAACAGTTCGTAGAACTATTCTACCTACTTCCCATGTTGTACCCTTTCCTTTCCTGTGTCACCCAACAAAGAATAAATTCAGCTCAGAAGGAAAAGGAAAGAAATGGAGAAAAGGACTACACTGCATGTATTTCTCTTGGGTAGTTAGCATAACTATAATAGTCTTGTGCTGGGATTTCAAATCCGATGGAATTTGTTTTTCTGCTGCCTTCATGTTCAAACCCAAAAATGTACATGAGCTTTGTTTGATACATACGTAATACGATATGACTATGATGATTTTACGCTGTTATATGCTAAATGGACAATACAATTCAACTCTCGTCTCATTCACTTGACTCTCTGTGTGTGTACCAAAGTATTATGGCATGTTATTTGCAATTTCAGTTGTTATCTAGTACATATTCCCTTTCTGCTGTGTTGTGCTTCCCATGTGTAAAATCCGATCTCGATGAAAATCAACGAACCGTACATTCAAGCACGCTGCTACCAAAAAAGACAAGAGAATATAAAGACAGAAATAAAATTTTCTATTCCGCCAAAGGAAGTTAAGAGTACGTCATCCAGTAACTACATAATATATTGTACAACAATATTCAGTGTGGGTCTAATTCTTTGCTCATCTGACTTTTACTTTAAATTCTATCATTGCATCACTGTTTTTTACTTTTTAAGGTTAGCTAGATTTAACTGTGCTTATGAGTTTAAAAGATGCAACAATATTTATGTATATAGAACTAAACAAAAAGAAATGTAGAAATGCAGAATGAGTGAGAAGAAAGTAAAATACGTTTCAGGCGAAAAGGTCGAGTGAAGAGCGGAATAAACTGCGTGAGAATTTTTCTCCTTTAAGTGGAATCCGACATTTCTAGCACATGGGTAGCAGTAATAGGTAAATATATGGATGCTGCATCCCACCAATTCTCGCTTCATCCTTAGCGCAAAAGGAGGGGAACCGTTCTACGACGAAGAAGAAAAAGGCTCCATTAAAATAGTGGCATGTATCTCGTTATAAAGCTTTGCTTTTGTTTGATGGTACTGCTTCTATCCTTCCAAGTACACTTGTCTACTGGTAAACACATCTTCCACACCCCGTATTAGGTATAAATGATACATGCATGCATCAGTGCATTTTATATGTACTTTTGCTATTATTGGTATGCGTGTTGGTGCATGTAGATAGGTAAGTTTAAAAGGCTTGGGAGATGGCTCCATATATCTCTCACGTTTTCTTTCTCTCTTCCCCTCACATACTTTCTCGCTCGTTTTTCAAGGCTTTCTCTCTTCCTTTTTTTCAACGAAAAGTGGGTAACAAGGCAAAGCGAAAGAGAAAGGCAATGGTTTTGTTCTTGTGTTCAGCTTTCCCCTTGTTCTTTTTGCGTTTGGACCTACTGAAAACTATATAGTATGCATTCTGAATCCGCAAAGTCTTGACCTGCTTTTCCTCCCCTTTGTATAGGTTTTCTCCTCCTACGTTGTTAGCATTTATGGGAAGAATCGAGAAAATCTCACACATGTGTGCTCAACTACTATACCATTTACGTCGCTATCATACTCTCCTGAAGTATATAATGTACTGGTAATGTTATTATGTGCAGACTATGGACCAACTTTTTTTCTCTGTTACGGTGTTAGTAGTAGTGGAGATATAGAAGTTGTGTGAGAATTCAAGCTGGATGCTGTGCAACTTGCTGGAACGACAATAAGGGAGAGACCAGAAACGATCATTTTCCTCATGCCGTGGTGTGGCGTGCCATCAAGTCATCACAACGACCGTACAATGACGCTGATGATCATGGAGATGTTCTATGGAGCATATAAGAAGGTACACATACATTGAGAGACTAGTAGCATCCCAAAAGAGAGAAAGTTGTGGGACGTGAACAAATGTCACACGGTGTTGTTACATGTTGGTCGAGATGGTTAGTGCTATATAGAATTTTAAAGCATAAACTTTTTTATGCTTCGTGGAATGATATGGTGTGGTAGCAAGCAGTATAGAATTCCAATTTCCAAGTAAATCAAGGGCAAAGGCTAGGTTGACAATTATTCTCCTTTTTTGGCGAGTATAATGGAAATGCTTCCAGATAATGTAGCATGCAGCATCCCTTTCATTTCATGGAAATATTTGAGATTCTATTCTCTGAAAACCTAATGTACATGAGAATGTCATGTTTCATTTATAAATGTACTTCCAATCCAGACGTAAAACTCGCATAACAAATAGTATATCACGGACAAAAATCTTTTCACAAAGTATAGCAAAGGCAGAGAAATGTGTGCTATCACCATCAGCTTGAATTGGATTTGAAAGCTAGAGATATATATTTCCTCCCATTTTTTCATCAAGCCAAAGGAGAGAAAAAGAAATCTGTCAAAAAAGGAAATAACCATTCAGGACAAGGAGAAGAAAGAACGAAAAATATATAAAGGATACATTCTACGTTTCATGAGCTACGTTACGTTACATTACCTATAAATACTTGAGAAAATCTGCCTCGCCAAAAAACTAACGTAACTTAAACCTACCGTGTTGTACTTTATCATTGCCTGCTGACGTTCATGGCATTCTTTCCTTTTTTCCAGCGATGACTACGAGCATTATGATGAAGAAAGATCATGATCATCGTCATCATCCTCATGTTTCCTCTCCGTCTTACAGCAGCTAGCCAAGAAAAGAGCCTCGTGCTCGTGGCATCATTGTAATATCAAGCCATGAAAAAATAAGCCAAGATATAAAAAATTGTATAAGACGACTTGTATTGATCAACCAGTACATGCCATGTGGTTGGGCGCGTGATGATTTGGACTGTTCATTGGAATCTCCTCTCTGCTGCTGGAGATGTACATGTCGGATCTTTTAACAAGCCTGAAAAACTTGGTAGATGTGTCTTGCCTTGAATATTTGTTTTCATCTCGTTCCTCCCGTTATTGAGTTCCCTTCTATCTACATTTTTTCTGCCATCCTTGTCTAATATATTCTCTGGGTAGTGGTGCCTGGTGAAAAAGTAGTAATTTTTCTTCATATTTACTCAAATTAGGTATGATGTTATCTCTTTTTCTTCATCTCTGGAGAGATAAGGGCTTTGAGCTATGCGAGAGGAGAAAGAGCCTTGCGTTTTTCAACTATTATTTCTACCGAACATTTAAAAAATAACTATAAGATTGTTACAAAGAGCTGGGATTTACACAAGAAAAAAATATTCCTACAAAACCCCTACACGCACAGCTTTATGTGTAGAAAGATTCTACCACATACATGCAAAAACATAGAGCTTATGCTTTGCTTATGGTTTATTTGAAGTTATGTTATGTGAGTATTCATCCAGTGGAAAGAAACCACACACACTCTCGTCACGGTATAAACATCATGATGAGCAAGTTACATGTTTACCAGTAAAAAAGAAAAAAGAATTATTTATTGTAGAGAACAAAGGAGACTGGAGGTTTTATATTTCGAACTTACTACGCATCCAATGTCTTCCTTTCTCTTTTCCGCTTTCTCAAGTGAATAGAAAATTATGCGTTTGGCATGTGTGTGTGCATGGTTATGAGTGAGCTAACAAGTACGTACTCGCATACACATTCATTTTGTATGCACGCTATATAAAAATTTCTCTCTTGTTTCCTCATCATAATATATTTTGCCACTCGTGCATAATATAATTGTATGCATGCAAGCGAAGCGCAAGCTGAAGCAGAAAAAATGAAGAGAAAGATTATGATAGTGGATGCCACTATTGCATTACATGTTATTATATGCAGGAGAAAACTTTTCTACTTTACAGTGGATGGAAAAGTCTGGAGTAATCTCTTAATTTATTTTGTTCTTGTAATAATACGCTTTTTTACTCAACCCGTTTCACCATCCTGCGCCCCTCCAGTAATTGTGGAGTTTTCGTTTTACTGCTCTTTAGTTAAAATATTATGTACAGAAACGCAAAATATAGGAATTTGTTAGTCAGCAGAGGTTGTGATCAAGTCTGTTAAATACAACAAAGTCAGCAGGAAAAAATGACCATGTGGCTTAAGCCAAAGGAAAACCACATGATAACTTACTGCTTCTCGCTTCTCACTCGTTCGTCGTACAAAAGCAAGACCAGACAAACGAAAGGCAATCGTGGTGGTATAATAAGTGGTTTTGAGAACGACTTTTTGTCAAATAATTTCGTAAAGGCATGGAATAGACAAGAAGGCCTATATATATTCTTCTGATTTAACCCTTTGAATAAAGCAAAGCTGCTTAAGACAGTCAATAGATATGAGCATTGTTGCGTTCCTTTATAAATGTGTATTTTAAACACGCTAACAATTTTCCAATCCAAAAACCCATCAGAGTGGGTAACTTCCCCACGATTTGTGGTTTTGACTATAAGGCAAAAATTATAGTTTGTTGCTTATGTCCATTGATAGAGAGAAAGTAGGTCGATGTATATTGTTTTTAGACGAGCTGAGTTATGAAATGAATGGGATGAAGTCAGAGTAAAGTAAGTTAGGGAAAGTAGTGTAATTAAAAGGTTCTTGCTTTGTAGAAAATAAGCGCTTCCAAAAAGGAAAGCAAAACTGGCTCTTTCGGCGCCCCCAAATTGTGGCTTCCTATCGTTCTATTTATAGCTGTGTTTACGAAATCTAATAATTATTAACAATAAAGTTAGTTTGTAAATCCTCTTAAGCACAGCATAACTGAACAGGTGTATACTGTTACTAGCGATAAAATACCATATCGCAAAATGAGTTCCACACTCATCATCAAACGAATTGATGCGTTGTACAGATATTCCTCTTTTCTGAGTGCAACACTTTTCCTGAATTCCAGAGAGACTTGAAGAGTTTACCCAGCAGTTCTAACAAAATACTCATAAAAGAGATTGAAACACAGGGACAAAAACTCTGTCATGCTGTTAATGAATCATCTCACTCTATTCAAAGGTGGCTTCTCATTTGGTAGAATAAATTTCAGTTAAAACAGTCAACATGTCAAGTGTACTCCCACGACTAGTAAAAACCAAGAAATCACCAAAAATTTGGTGAAATCCCTGGAATCCTGGAAGTAAAACTTTTTTTTATGGCATCCATCTCACATTCCAGATTGTCTAAATACATATAAGTGCTATAGCACGTTGTAGGTACTAAACTAACAAGGAGCAAGAAGCACAGACAGTAAACATATGCTGAGACGAAGGGAATGACATGGTAGAAATGAAGCATTCCACCCACCACCACTACCAACTTTTTCACCAATGCGACTGTACATGACTATGCAGTGATAAAATAGCGATACCGTATCCTCACACAAAATCATCAACTTAAGTGTTGGTTATTATAGGAATGAAACGGGTGTGTGTATAGTAATATTATGGTGGAACATATAATTTTTTTCGTCCACTATGTGCACAGTCATAATAATAATGACTATGACTATGATAGTTATTGCGTTCGCTGACTTGACTTTCTCTTCCCCGTGAAGGTCGACCGTGTGTCTTTCCTAAACGACCAACCAACGACAACATCACGCTCACTATGTGTACGCACTCATGTATAAAAATACTTGAAATGAAAGAAAAGAGGACTTGGTATGGTGGAATCCTAGTAGTACCTAACAAGCTCGCATGTTGTTCGCCGAATGTGTCCTCTGCAAACTACCCTTTCGCCAGCCTCATTAAGATGATTCAAGAGAGAAACAGATGATGATACAGCGAGTTATATGGAATATAGATATGAGACCAAAAAACCACCACTGTCGTAGTCATTATGACTGTTATTATTGGCGTATCATCATATAGATATACAGAGGTCTTGTGCAAACATTCTATTTCACATCATAATAATGCTAGCAGCTCTTATAATTTATTTATTGTTTAGTTCGAAAATAAACTGTTTAGGGCTTCATTCTCTTATTTTCGGCGGGTTTCTGTGTAGCGTCACTTGAAAATTCAACCGTGTAGTATAGCGACAACGTTAGAACGCTTACCAGCATCAGGCAACAAGGACAACAACTACGAGTGTCTCTTTCTTTCCCACACTTTCAACTTTCTCTGCATTATATATACATAAGGTAAAGAAATGATTTGTTCATGTAATGGCATTGTTAGTTTACTACTTTATTGCCTGTGTGAGAGTGCACTAGAGAAAAAGAACGAGATGCGAATGAGATGAACATGATATACTGGGGTAATTTCGTGTGTTAAGAGTGATGCTGCAATAGTCTCTTTCCAATAGTGCTCCAACAACCATACTAAAACTTTTTCATATGTGCTATACATAAGATGAAATATAAAGCGAAAGTGAAATGCTTTGAAACCAAAATATTGCCATTGTTCTTTGTTTCGCAGTAATGGCTGTAGTGAGGAAAGTGAGGAGAAAAGGCGTATGTACATAATAATATTGCATTTTATTTATGAAGTTACTCCTTTTTCCATCGTTGTCGCTCAATTGTGTGCAAACGCACTACTGTACTCTACTTTTTCATGTAGAGTCGCGTTCATACACTCCATTGTCATATTCTTTCATTGTGTCCTTATTAAAAAATGAACATGGCATTCCAGGACTGTGTTATGTCATATAGGTATATAATCTACCATTTGAGACAAGTCACAAGAGGACATTACACTGCTTAGCTCAGCTTTTGTGACAATAATAGCCAACGGATATAATATGGAGAAAGTTTACAGCGTCAGGAATGATACGAGTTAGGGTTTATATGCGTAAGCATTGTAAAAATAAATAATATTATTAAAGAGGCACTCTGCCTGCCTCTTTCTCTCCTCCAGTTTCTATTTCAGTCTCATCCACTCACTCTCTCTCTCTTATATTTCAAGTCATATTTTTTATCCTTCGATCTTCCCCTTTCCTCTCTACTTAAGAACGCAATTTCAAAGTGAGTATGAGTAGTTTGAAGAAGAATATATGAGTAGTAGTACATAGCGCACAAGCTTTGTGCAATAGGTTTAATGTATGAGAATAGAGTACGACATGACAATAATAGCAATGTAATCTGTTCACAATATTTTTTCGCTGAGTCAGCGACATTATATTAACTGCAAAAAACCGACAAAGTACATACGTTCATCGACATTCCCAACACAAAAGAGAAAGTATGAGCGTTCTTAAAGGATGAGTAAACTCGTATGAAAACGTCGTATGCTGAAGTACACTATAAAATTACTCCGGACTATAATAAAAGATTCATTGAGAGTCTTTCTCATAATCATATCGTAATTTGTAATATGATACTCATTTCGAAGTCTTACTCGAAAATGACAAGAAATCAGAAAGAACGCAAGCGTATAAGTTGCAGCCACTTTTGAATTCCAGTTTTTTTGTATGCCCAATTGCATATATGACTGACAACGATAAGCCACTCTTTTACCGACCCATATACATATGAAAATGAGAGGGCCATTTGAATCAAGAGTCATGTATACTCTACTGTAAAAAAGTATTAAGTCAAATCCAAATCCAGTAAGTCTGGGCATAAAAAGGAAATGATGAGCAGATAATAATTATTTGACTTGTTTATTGAACTGACAGGTTGTATTGATTGTTTAGTTATTAAAAGCGAGAAAATTCACAATTGCTATCACTAGCCCTTGTTGCAATTAAGATTGAGTGCAACTACAGTAGAACGATAATTTTTTCAAGTTTTGGGATGTGATTACAGATTACATAGTGCATCCAATCTTTTGATATTGACAAGATTCTCCCAACTTTCTCAGAGGCACGACAGAGCCTCCCATTAACACTTACTTTTTCAGATTCCCCCATACTACGACAAAACGACAAGTCATGTAAGAATTCATGCATAAAATGGATCGCGGGTGAAAAATCATACTTTTACTTTTACCATCTCTGAAAACTAACCATGCATTCTCTATTTTCCAATATTTTGTTATATTTTTATTAGTTATACTCTTGCTCATCTTTCATTCTGTTTGCTAAGAAAAAGTATATTAGGTATTGTGAGAATGACTGCATACAACGTGTGTTGGTGAAATGATAGAAAGCTATGTTTAACTAGTCGATGAATACCGATTACAGTTCCGAGATATGAAATCCACAGCTCGCAACAAAAATGCACCCAGCGTTCAATTTCGTTTTAAAGCACGAGTACTCTACGATATGAGCAGAGAAAAATCTTTTTATTATTTGTGTCGAAATTCACTTAAAATCTTGTTTTCACAACTGGTGTGAACCGAACAAGAAGGGATAGAAGAAAGGCTGAGCAGAGACACTGAAACGGCCTTGTACGAAAGATAAAGGAGAGTACAAAAAATGCACACTATTATTATATACCCATATATGCATTCATATCCATTTACCCAATGATTCAAGGAGAGATACAAAAAATGCAATATAGCGTTAACTATGTAGATCTTGTTTCTCCTATAACCGGGCTAAATGGTAAGTTAAACTTGCTCGGTGATGATGCAAAACTTTACTACATACTCATAACTATATTACTAGTAAAGCTGTAAGCACATCTATTTTTGCACAACACTTCATTTTATACTTTGCTCTTAACAACGCATATGCATTCCATTCAACCTTGCTGCTTGCCTTCCAATATAGTAAAAATGGGTTTCACTGCTATGCTGCTTTGGGAAAGCAACCACGATTTGCTTTTGGCTTTGCTGTTATACTATAGCTACCACAGCAGTGATGGTGGTCTTCTCGTATTACTTTCCCTTTTCTCCGTCTTTCCTTTCTGTTGACTGGCACAAAGTGTGTTCTCTTTTCCCACTCTCGTTTGGTGGTGGTATAGTATGCTGATATGCAGAATGAGATAATGTACATATAAGTACATTATATGATTCTGCTTTCACTATTCTTTCCTTTTTTTACTATGTAGCATTGTGGGTCGGAGCGCATGGTCCACACCGAAAATCGAAGAGGAAAAAGTAGGCCACGAGAGAAGAGGAGAAAGAGAACGAGAATAAATAGCTCGTTTTGCTGCTGCTTCTGCACAACTGCTCTGATCCCTACGTACTCTACTACGACGTAACATATAGGTACCACATAATGTTGTTTTGCTTCTGCTTCTCTACTACTTCTTTCACTCATCCAAATTCGTTTGCACACTTACATTCACAAGTGCCTACTACCAGTTTCCACTGTTTTCACTACAAACCAGTCCGTACTACTTTTGTCAAGTCAGCTCGAAAAAGCAGGCCTATAGAGCTAAAAGAAACCGACAAAATAAAGTGAAAGAAATAGAATGTGTATATAGAAAAAAACTTTCCCTTTTTTATCCTCACTTGAAGGCATTTTCTATGTTTTTGCTGGCCCTCTCTAATAATAAGATACTGTGAGGATAAATGGCTCTGTTATTTATCAGATATAGTACGTACATGACATGTACTCTTAAACTATATAATAATAGCAGCGCATGGGTTTTGGCAGTTGTTTTCATTAATACATGTACATTATGTGCATTTATGGTAAAAGAAAGTTTTCGTCATGTTGATTTCACTCGAATGAAAAGAGTAACTTTTTTATTGCTTTGCAAGTTTTGTAACCAGCAATTACTCTATTTACGTACCCGTCCCCGTTTCTAAGTCGGCTCCGTGTGTTTGTATCGTTATTTTCAATTTCATAATATTATTAGGATTAAAACTATCAGAATAGGCTTACCATAATAAACAGATAAGCTTGTGACTCTTCACCTTTCCTTGCCACCTTCATGTTCCTATCACCCATGTACATATATAATGTAGCTCTGCTACAAGTTCGTCTTTGATTTCAAGAAAATATGAAAATAGAGACGACAACAAAAGCATTAGTTGGAGCAGTAACAATGTCATTATCAGAACACAGAACGAAGAGATAGTGATGACTTCATTTTTTACGGGCAACTACAGACCCAAGGTTATTGGGTGAGATCTTATACTCACACAGCAACAAAACTAATAATAGAAGAAAGCTCTTTTGGATTATGTTCAGTCAATCAAGAACTAGCAACTTCAGTAATTTATTTGAGGTTCGTGGACCATTACATCAAGCATATAAGCACATATAGTCACTATGTATACTTGCTTATGGGTTTATTATCTTTTATCAAATAATGCTTATTTTATGCATATATATGAGCCTATAAATAACAGTATAAATAAAATAAAAGTTGAATACATGGAAAAAGTAATTTTGGAGCTGTTAGGATGTAGCGTTTGGTGAAAGATTAATCAATAGCAGACAATGCTTCACCGATGTCATGATATAAAAAGTCCATTTGTTATTTATGTACATTCCTATCAGGGTACATGTCCGTGAACATTTTCGTAAATATTATACAAGCTTGCTCCTTTCATTTCCTTTGTTACATTTTTTGTTACGAAAGCAGGCAAAGGCATGTCGTTCATCATTGAAGCCTGACCATGATGATGATGACGATGATTAAGTTTGTGTGTGGTAGAAGTACTGGCACTGGCAAGGCATAACAGTGCAACTTCTATGACTGCATGTCCTAATTTTTTTTTTTACTGTTCTATAAGTACGTTTTTGAAGAAGTGGCATTAGTTAGTAGAAAGTATATGTATGCATGCCCAAAAGGCTGCAAGAGAAAAGATTATCGTACGTGGTTAGAACATTTTTTTTGTACTTTCTTTTGGTGGGACTCGGAACGGATATAAAAGTTGCATAAAAAGGCATCAAACTTTACAACAGTTTTCGAGTAAACGGAATAAACATGTTATTATTCTATTATACATGATTTTTTCTCTTTACTAAACCCAAAGAAAAGTCCACTTTCTACTTGAGATTTTGAAGGAAAGAAAGGGTAAAAAACATTACAACTCTTTTTTCTTGTATGTAAAGATACACAATATCACATAATAACTATCCTAGCCCATACATTGTAAATGTGTTTACTTCTCTTCACTTTTTTCCTGTTCAAAAATACAAGGAAAAAAGTGGTCCGTTCGTCCTCTTTTTCCACTCCTCTTGACTTACTTTTCTTTGCTATTTTTCGCTTTGTCTTGTACGTAATTTTGTGTTGATCGAGGTTGGTCCGCTGTCTTTAACTTTCTCTTTCATGTGCAAGCATGCATGTCTGTGCTTATCTTTGCTGCAACAAATGCTACACTCTACATTGCCTCTTATTGTGAATTGACGGTCCCTACTCAATGTGGGCTAAATTCTGAATGAGAAGGCAGACAACTTGTGCATTCGATGAAACGTTCTCCTACTTAAATTTCAGTCTATAGCAAGAGGATTGGCTCAGGCAATGCATGCTACATGCTTAACTTCCTTGTCACATAAACAACCTAAATGAAAGTTGAAGCAAAACATGCATTCGTCGTAATTATCATTACAATCGGAAGAAGAACTTCTGTTCTTTGCCTGACTTGATTAATTTATCATCAATAGATATACAAGTGTTGTGCATGAAATTAATACGAAAGAGTTTGCAAACAAACCAGAAATTCGGCAAAATATATTGCAATTTCTAATTGATCGTTCAAATGAATTGCTTTGTTTTTTTCTAAATTGTAAGCTAAATCACCGTTTAATTAGGTACCAATATTTTTCGCATTCAATTAAGTTGTTTGGTCATAAATTCATGTTGTTGACCATTTCCAGCATTCCCAAATTTTCTCTAATTTGTTTGAACATTGTTCCTGTCAGTTGACTCTGTATTAACGAAGAAGTCTAATGATTTCGGATGAAATATAAAACAAGTGCTGTTGTGGCCCAATCAAAATGATTTTTTAATTAACCCTTCATATCTATACATGCTAGTATTTTATTACATTTATTTTATTACATATCGACCTGACGCCGACCGCAGGTGAAAATAAAGGAAAAATATTATTTTGTAAATATACCTCTCTCAATTGACTCTCTACCTTTTTGCTTTCTCTTTTAGCCAATTCAAGGTAATTATCAGAAAGACAATACTAAAATAGGAAGTAAAGGGGGAAATGGCAGGAGCGGATATTAGTGTTACCACCGGTTCATTTTATTTTCCCGACATTTGTCTCCCTACACCTCTTCCGTGTTGCAAGTTACATGGCCTTATTGTAAGCACAAATTGAGAAAAAGTGCGCCTTTGCTTCGAGTTGGATGTTCAATTCTCAGCAAAGCAACTTATCAAATCGCGGTTAAGCTTACTCAAGGCCACTACCACCATAAACACGCCACACGGGCAACCACACAAGCAGCTTTTGTTTTGTAATTAACGATAAAGATACAACGCTAAAGCCAGTTGCAGTTAAGTTTCTTTGCAAGCAAACATGGACATTCAGAGAAAATCAACAAACTATCCTGTTCCTTTTGCCTACTCTTACTAGTTATACTTGTTCAATGCTTATTTACAAAATATGTCTATGGGAAACTGTACACTAGTTGGAAAACTATTCATTTGTATTATTGCAACAAACGAAGACTACGGGAAAGCAAGAGAGAGCGGTAATAATTATCATTCCACAAGACAAACTATGGCTATGTTATTATTTCTCTGTGAGCACACGACCAAAAAGGATTTTTCAAAGGAAATCCACACAGTTCCAACTTTTTCTTGCTGTTTGAAATGGATATGAGCGACATAGCAGCCAGCAAGAGTGGGAGCCCCTATAAGGATGAGGATGATCAACTTTGGTGATTTTTTATACACAGAGAGACAAAGGAGTAAATGGGGGAAAAGAAATTAAAGAGCAGTTTCCACTTCTCAGTAGATGACTTCCACGTATATACATTATTATCTATACAATATTGTCAGTGGACATTCTGCGTGTCTGAAATCTTTTGGTCTACTCTTTCTAGGGAACAAACCAAACAAAAAAACTTAGCTTTCTCACCAGGAACAGCTACTCCTGTTATCAGTATCACTAGTCTCTTCTTGTCTTTTATGAATTTATGTGTGGACTTTTCCAACAACGCCAGAGAACACAGAAAAAAGAAATAATCGTCACTTTTGCTTGCTACTTTCTCCTACTCGCTATCATGCAACTTACCAACACGTTGTCTTTCTCTGCATTTTCCTCTTTCTCATTTCATTCCTAGGTATCTGAATGGACATAAAGTGTTATAACCCCAACCATTATTTCTTTGGTTTAACTAACGACAAGTGCGTGCATCTAGAATATACCTATGTACATAAGCACAAATAACTGAGGATGACGCTCGTGCTAGCGACGAAAGTCAGCTAAAAAGTAGACAGTGGAAATCGAGATTTGTTTTAAGGAATTTTGCTTCTTATTGCACGTCCAGATCCCATAAACATTTTTAACCACTACCTATTCTACTCCAAAACGCTATTCCTAGAGAATCAGCAAATTCACAATATGAAGAATAACCAAACTAACGCCGCATACTTATGTTGTTTATTTTTTCTCCATTCTTTAAAATAAACAAGTGTTCTCACACCCTCTATCAGAGACCATTCCCTAACAAGAAATAATCTTTAACGTAATTTTGTATACATATAAGATCACAAGAAGTGAAAGATTTTGAGTTGGTTGAATTTTGAAGAGTTTTTGCAAAATGCAAGACAAGCGACAGTACACTATATATGCCTAAAAACGAAGCTAACGGAAAGAAGGCGAGAGAAAAAAACATCTCTAATGCCTACTACGTCGTAGCTTTTTGCTGAGCGTTCTCTTCTCATCACATCAGTTAGTTCCAGCTCTAACGTCCAACATCGTTACACTCTCCAGCCTTCACCAACAGTAGTGAAGAACAACAGTTTGTGTGCATGTTCTAGTAGTCCATGTACTTTTCTACTACGTCGTTTCTTTTAGAGCTTTTGCAGAGCAGCAGCCGAGTTTTGCACGAGGAGGAAGCGACCATGTAGGCAGGCAAGAAGAGCAAAGTTTGTGATTTCATTCCGTTCCATCTCCTTCGCTAGCTGCCAGTATGGATTGTGTGTTGTAGCTGTATGCAGAAAAGTAAAAAGACGCTGCTCTACTCCTCCTGGAGAAACATTTTTTTGCTGGATCGGATCCTCACTTATTTCTTCTCTGGTCCCTCATCTTGGGGAATCTCGTCGTAAAGTGAAACTTACATTTCTTCACTGTGAAACATTCACATTGTGGCATTCAGTGAAACAAGAGTGTGTGTGTCTGTGCATGCATATTTGACATGAATATGTACATTGCTGTATAACCAGTTAAGTGAATTTAAAAACGAAACGTACTGACTATTTGTGTGTAAGTATATATAGTTATTATATCGGATATAGATATATTTGTTTCGAACATTGTTTACTTTTTTTGGCTAGTGAGTTAGCCACTTGGTAGAATTGAATTAATTTTTTTACTGGAGTGAGTATTGGGATAAGAGATAAGGAAAGGAATCTCAGCCACATTTATTTCTTGCCTTTGGGCTTTCTGTGCTTTCACTTTCATTTGATTTCATTATCCAATTCCTTTTTATTCTAGCCAAGTAGAGATAACTGTGGTATATCTGCTTCCATTTCATCTACGACGCGTATCAACAAAGCAAAAAACAGTGGAGAGTCCATGTTCAAAATTAAATATTGAAAAGGTAAGCCTAGTTTGTGGTGAGTTGCGGATTTCAAACCATTATTATTTATCAGACATACCCACGTTGTATTCTTGTATATGTAGGTATTTTCATGCTGTACACAGTGAGTGACCTAGAAAACGAAAGCAAAAAAATATACATAAAAATAAAATAAAAAATCACTTTCGCCTTTCTTCCATTGTCTGTTGTTATTGTAGTGCGTGTTTCAAGTATTTTCGAACGAACACTTTCCCTTGCCATTTTCGATACGTCGATAGACCTAATAGTGTGTATAGTGAGTGTAGTGTATGCTATCATTTTCATATGAAACAGTGTAAACACATAAATTTTCATACAAAATTTTTTTTTTCTTTGTGTCCATGTTCCGTATAGTACGCAATTTTCTCCTCGAGAAAGTTCCTTTCCCTTTCCTCTTTAAATAGCAGTAATAATACCCACAATTCAATTCTTTCGGATGGGCCTGAGTCGTTCAAACATCCATCGGATTCGAAATAGGTGCAGCAGCAGGAGGAACAGGGTTAAGAAGGATTGTTGGAAGAGTAACAGCACGCTGAGGGAAGTGAGCAGCAGAGAAAGTTTTGCTGTTGGAACGTGAATACATTGCATTCTTCATAGTAAAAGGAAATCTAGAGGTATGCGTGCATATTTTTTCCAATAGAATGAGAAATATTGAATTATTTCGTATTCCTTATTCTATAACTCTGCAAAAAATTCAAACAAATAACCAGCATGTCGTGTTTATTTATTCAAAAGCCATATTATACATATATAGAATTACTAGAATTCAAAACAATACGGAAAACGTGTGTTAGTTTGGGTGGGTATTTTTATTATTTTCGCTTAGCCGTTAACAATACAAGCATTGATTATTGGTGAACCGTCTGTGTTTTTCTTTGGGAAAAATAAATATTTATCCGTAATACTGCCAATTTAGCCAAGAGAGACAGAACACTGACTGGTTTATAAAATTGGCGGTTTTTGATACTTTTTAAACGAATAGGTTGTCAATGCATAAAGAAATTAAGATAGATATATAGAAAAATAGTGATGGGGTATAGACCTGCCACTGACACACGCCATTTTAGGTTAGGGTAAACAGTAAAAGCTTTGCTGGTTTCATAAAAAATGTATCTAATCTACACAGTCATATCCACCACACTTTGCATAATCAACAAAGTCATGTAGGTAGGGTAGGTTGATGAAACAAGGCAGGTTGATTAAAAGCTTATTATTTAACCTGTTTAGCAAATATAATCTATTGATAAAGAAGCTATTTGGAGCATATGCGGTTTGTACTTTGTACAGTCTTTGAGGGCAAATGTCGACAAGCCTGCGTCTCTAAACAGGGAGCTGATTGACAACGTCCGTTGCGCAACATTCACAGGCCACGGTCAGTGTTTAGAGGCTGCTGGAATGAATAAAGAATTTTGTATGACACTAGCAAAAAAATCATTGCGAAAACAATTCCTAGAAATAACGAGAGCAGATTTATTATTTGCGCATGTTGCAGAAAGTGCCTCACAAACATTCATACACAATGCTACATGCTTTTATGCAAAGTGACGACGCAACAAATACGAGGCATAAAAGTGAGCAAAGTTTTTCTCTCTACAGTCAGTGTACGCAGTTTTGACAAAGTGAATGTACTTATTAACGTCACATTCACTACAAATAAAACTGCTCACTCATTTTTATTCATTAACAGTCAACAGTCCCATCCTATAAGTCAAGTTGTTAGATTACCACACAAATTAGGCACTTTAGCTCTAGTTGTGTTGTGGGCTGCAGATGTCATTTGTCAATTATTGTATGAGTTTGCTTGTGAGCACTATAAACTCCGTATCGGTACAAAGTACAAACTATTTCAAAACTATGCCACAAAATCAGTTTTTTCTTCTGAAAAATTCCAATAGGACAACAAAGGTTTCTACATTAAAGCGTCAACGTGTAGTTATACTTTTGAAAAGAATAATCTTTAGCTCTCATTAGAAACAAAGAAGATTGCAAGCTACTTTTATCATATACAAGCCTGTCACAAAGAATAATTCAACCCTTTCATATTTTATTCCTTCCCTTTGCTCTTGTGTATTTACATTCCTCGTTTGCTCCTCAGTCAACCTGCGTTCTGTGGAGGCCTCTCATTGTTTCCAGTAATAGAATAATAAACCCAATCCCACCTAATACCCTATTATTAATAGCACTTCCATAATATTTACAAATAATAAATCTTTATATTCACAAACGTGTTTACTTAAAGAGTCACTCATCGTCATCACCATCAACCACTCTTATTATTATGATTTTTTCTCTCTTGTTTGTTTATCCTCTTTACCCACAGGGATAGCAGAAAGGGACTTGTACTCTGAAACAATCATCATCGCATTGCGAAGCTGTACTAGTGGCTTTTCAACTTGCTTCCAGGCATGTGATCTACTCACTACTCCACTCTAGCACGAGCTTTATGCGGATTCAGAACGGATTTCCTCAATTAGCTCGTCACGTCACCCTCTCTCTCTTCGGTTTCGATTGGACTTGAAAGCATTCGCGTTGCATTATTGTGTTTCTCCCTCCCCATTTGTGCATGTGAATATAAAGAGAAAAACACAATAAGCATTTATGCGCATATTAGGATTAACAACCACGAGGGATTGTTCCACCACCGCAGTAGTACAAAAATATACATGTAGCAGTCAACTCTGGTGACCAGCCAGAAGCAGCAAAACTCTGTAATAATCATATAGATGAACTGTCAAGTGTATTTGGTGGTGTTTGTTTGGAGGTGGTAGTATGCTCGTGCAAAAGGCGTTTATATAGGCATACATGAATCGAATACAACAAGTTAGTGTGGTTTTTTTCTTGTGTTTACAATAGTACGTGAGCATAAACTTTTTTTGGTGTGGGTCGTGTCGTGTCCATGCCCATGAATTGATGAACAACAGAGAGAAAGAAACGAGCAACGAACGGACGGACGATCGAATTAATTCCTTTCCAGAGAAGAGTGACTACTAAAAGCAGAGAACATTTGAGTATTAATATTTACTCTTGTGGTGGACGAGCCACTAGAAACAGTAGTCAGTGTGGGTCTACGTGATAGATTGAAATCCATAAAGAAAGAGAGAGCAAAAAGTGTTCATCTGAAACAAGACAGAGAAGAATAATAAATATTAATAGAGATATGCATTAATAAAAGTGTACATTCCTCTATAATATACACAGAGAGATAGTAAGTATAACATGTAGACAGTTTATCATTCATCGTATACAACGACCATCAAAAGGGAACGGTGCTGGTGGTGGTGGCTGTTGTTTTGATAATGTTGGTTGAGGATACGAGTGTGGAGAAGAGAATATAAGTTGCTTGTTTGCTCCAGAAAAAGTTGACAAGAAGCTTTGTTGGGTTCTTTTGAATTGTATATGTTTCGGGTCACTGGTTGTTGTGGTCTTGGTTTGCATTTGCAAAAGATTCGGTCTCCAACAGAGAGAATTGAGAATTTCGCAAATATATGTGACCATTTCTAGAGGACATACTTCCTCAGCGAAAAAAAAAGTGGGCTGTTGTGTGTGTACTGCAAAATAAAAGGAAAGTAGAACAGCCGCAGTGGCAACATGTGCTGTTTGTAGAGGATCATCAACTTGTCAAAAACGTCTAATAGGTTGTTCAATGAAATAATGTGATGTGGTTGTTGTAAAAATAAATTTTTGGAAGGGTGATCAAAACAAAGGGAGAGTATGTGTTTGTGTCATCAAGTCATCGCCATCATATCGTCATCGTCGTTTTCATCTCTGGAAAACTTTTTTATGACCCTCTTGGCTCTATAGACGCTATTCTTTTATGACAAGCAATGTACTTCTCTGAGTGCTGATGTTGTTGACATTATCGTTCTGTCAGAAAAGAAAAGTTCATCAGTTGAAGCGCCATCATCACAAGCAAATAAAATAACTCAGCTAGCTACAAAAACACATATATGTATTTACAATTATTTATCTGTATTATTCGCAGAGCATATCATCATCATTAATAAAAATCTTTGGGGGTAAATTGGTTGTTCATCTCTGGATCAAGTGCGTACGTCGTGAATCTTTCAAAAGTCTATACCTATCTATACACAGTAGTAAAGAGGCTCAGTATTTTATACATAAACAGTAATACTTAGAAATTATATAGGTGTATTCCTAATTCACCACTGGTGAAAGATTAAGTTCAATAATACCTAATTATTTAGAAAATCTAGTTCAAGAGCCAAGGCCAATAAAGTGTTCGTGTTTGTAGCGCTCTCGTAATAATAATAATAATAATAATAATAATCTTTTGACGTATGTGCTTGAAAAGCCTGTGTAAACTGTAGTAGTACAATTATTTATTGCGTCTTCGCATATTATCTCAGATATATAATGCGTACGTAGGTACACTATTGTCTTCTACCAATTTACAACTCCACATCGTCTTTTAAAAATTTATACGAATTTTTAAAATGAGATTCACCGCAATGGATTTCGTCTACAAGTTGGCAGCGCTCCTTATCTGCTCCTTAGGTAAGCAAAACTTTCCATTTCGGCATGCAAAACAATTTAAATATTTTGGTACCAATATGCAATTGTGTAATTTTGCAGGTTCACTGAACTTTTTTTATGATGTTTTGTGACAAAATTGGGAAAGAAAAACTAGTTACCTACTTGACATAAATTTGCGTATGATTATGTATGAGCTTATGTAGGGTGCAGCAGCGTATTGAGGAAATCAGCCTCAATTTGATTTATGCAATCATAAATTTTTATCAGTCTTTTCTTTTTTCTGTCGGGTCTCTTTCTTTTCCTGTCATATCAGAATTATAAATGAGCAATGTTCAGCCGACAGTAGGCTAAATGTAATTTTCCTTTTTTTGCCGTTCCATATATACAACACATTCATGAAATTCATCAAGCATGGTGCTCCGTTTACCCTGTAACTCACCTTCTCTCATTAAGTCAGCCAATTTTCCCGTTTTCGGACTTTCACTTCCACTTGCACTTATGCTTCATGCATTATTAAATCGCTTTTACCTTTTATAACACGAACGGTGCTGCTGCTGCTGCTGCTTCCATCGTACTTGACGATGATAAGGGTGATGAGTTATGAGTTTGCGAAAGCAAAATAAACTCGAATGAAACAATGGAATTAAAAAGACATGGACACATATATTCCTATCATAGTGGTTGTAGTAAATACCTATATAATTCATTCACTCAATTTTATGTAGGATAGCGTATAGTGACAATGAAATTGTTAAAGCTGTATACAACTCCCACGTATTTCG
>JAQIXW010001152.1:0-21256 GCA_034700685.1 Willowsia buskii
ACAACATCAAGCCGCCTTTCATGTTAGCATTTTCTTCTCCTCGTATTCATTAATCTCAGCTCTCAGCAGCTCATTAATCTCCCTTTTCCGTTAAAAACGTATGATTTTTTACTTTGAAGATTTCTTGGAAATTTTATGAAAGAACTTGGGAGAGTTTATGGGCAACAATTATATGCCTATTGATAATGAGTTGAAAGGTGTATCAAACTTGGGCATTCCTGAAATATAAAGTGAAGGTATCTTAATTTTGTAATCCAGGTAGAATATTAATTGCTAGGAAGTATCAATGTGATGACTTAGATTAGTAACACGTGTCATTTCACTTTTCCAACAAAAACATCCGCAGAAAGCATAGCAAGTCGATACATGTTGAGCAGTTATGAACAAATAGAAAGGGTTATCATTTGTCTGGACCTTTTGTGGGTTATCTTTCATAAACATGTGCATTTGGCTTCAAATGTATACTATGTTCGCACGTCAATGTCAATATTGCAACACGATAAAAACAGAATCAAAGAATATGTTTGTATATATTGCACAATCTTCTTTCCTTTTATTTATTTGTTTGTGAGCAGAACAGGTGGTGCAAGCTAATAAAAAGAAATAATGTACGTAATAAATAGGTGTATAGCTAGAAAGACATTATGATTTTCCTGGAAAAGGTTATTTGCTTCACATGTCAATTATGCAGGATTTTGAAGCACGTTCTAACATCATCAGTGAATGATATATTTTATTATATTCGTTAATAATAACAGCTTATTTATAACAGTATTTTCTTAATCAAAACACTAATCCAGGAAGAATCTTAACATTAAGTTAGAAAATGATAAGCTCTAATTGAAATTATTAAGACGAATAATAGTAGAGGCTCTACGCGCTTACTTGATTGTTCCAACTTGTGTCTCCACTCATTTTCAACATATTCAGCGGAAATTCCCCTGAGCCGCAGTAACAGTAGGATTCCCCAGTGCAGTCATGATGTTCCCAGAGCTTACAGTAGCCGTGACCCCGGCCCTGAATCATGCTAGCCTTATCATTCCACCACCATTCCACAAATCTGCACTCCCCCGCGTTAATATCAAAATCTTGAGTGGCACCAAATGTCGACCAGAAATTATGCTGGTAGACTTTATGAGATTAGAAATTATGCTTATCACCTTTGATCTTAGACCAGTGTAGTCGCATCCACTGATCGACGCCATTTCGGAAATGCCTCGAGTGCGAATGTCTGAGATGGTGCCTCCAGTGACAGTGACGCTCCTCCCAACACAGCCATTATCCTCCCAAAATTAGATACAACTGTTGGCATTAACTCGAGCAGAGTAAACACCCGGATTGATTCCCGCTCTGCATTGATCGTCATTTCCGTAAAATAAATGCGTTTTCTCGTCAGCTACAAATTTGTTACGGTCGTAGCCACTTTTGAATTGGTAGTTGGTGGGACGAGCAAGGGTAACAGACCAGCCCCTGCATTAGGTAATCCCGACCCTATTCCTGTACTATTTGAAAATGTATACATTGAAAGAAAAATATATTATTCACTAGACTTTATTACTCGATGATATTCAGAAAACAAATATTGATAGATGAAATAATAACAGTTTGTGATTAATTTCTTATTAGTTAATTTTTTTAAATTTTTATATTTCTTAACAATTACTATGCTTTTAGACAAAATTTGTTTATATGAGTATTAAGTGTAATTTAATTTGTTTTTGATATCCGGTTTAGGGAGCAAAATACTCATACCAGTAATCTCACAAGCTTGTGCACACAGACAAGCAGACTTTACAGTCGCCAGATTTCATTTCTTTCGTCGTCATTTTCTTTAGTGCCGTTTATGCCATGAATTTCAACCCATCTACTGTGAAATTGGCATTATATGAAGGTAAAACTTTTGCTGGCTGTTTTGTCTACTATAAACGTGTAAAAGCGAATTGTTCACTTTAGTAAATAAACATTTCAGTTGACTATAAGATAGTTAAAATCAGCTTTGCGTGCTCGTAGTTCCAAAAGAAGTTTAGTAACAAATTCAGTCAACAACTCAATTTTGCATAAGTTTTATATCGCTTGACGTGATCCCAATTCAAGTTGACGAGCAGATCTATTGAAGTGAAAAGATAACATTGGCATGTAGACATTAAATTTATTTACAATCGCGCTAAACCGTTTATATTTTCAGATCAAATCACATAAATATTCATTGAAAAATAACATTTACTTTCCTTGTTTATTATGTGTTTTTAAAAGGCGTGTATTTTTGTACAATCTGACACAAGTTGACAATAAAATTTTAGCACGAGATGTGCATATAATTGAGACATCGTGCATAGTAGAAAAAGTTTTGAATTTACGTCAAATATTACAAACATATATGTATTATCCATTGTGCTATGACTGGTGGTAGTTTTCACGCGATCTTTTTCTATGGCTTATTACGAACACGAATTTTTTAGGGGTAACTATATAAAGTAGATTTAATGTAACCAGTCTCATCTCACATCTCACATAAGTTTGAAAATTGGCTTTGGAACTTCCATAAACATATTTAACATGAGTGGGACAAACCGCCTGTCTGTTTTTACAGTCACGATGCTTTTGCTAACTGTGTTTATAGCAACAAACTCTATAAAAGTATGTAATTTTTTTTAAATTTCCATAAAAATTGATGGTAACAGCGAATATATATAATGGCTAACTTTTTCTACAAAGTTTGTAGAATCGAAGGCACTGACGGGACTTTCGGATGTTTACGCAACCAATATTCAGCATGGGCAAGGTGAGATAATACCTCTAGACATGTAAAAGAATAATGAATTAATTTTTATTCAAACTAATTTAAGACTTGCGCCTTTACAGAACGAGAACGAAGGGACATGAATGGGGTTTTTGATTCTGATAAAAAGGATGGGAGTAATTTTCTGTTCACTTTCTTGACGCAAGGCTTAGAAGCATTGGGGAAGCTGTTTTCATGTAATAAAGATTCTTAATCTTAAGAACAGGAAAAGGAATATGACTTGATAAACCTGTGAAGTACAGAATAATAGTTGCAATACTTTCAAAATGTAAATAAAATGATAGTGATGACCCAATTCTTGTATTTTTGTACATATAATCAGTTGGAAAAAATAAAACGTTAATTCTTAAAGTCAAATATTATGAATATTACCGCTTCGTTAATATCATAGTATAAAAGTGCTCCACGACATTGTGTACAATCAAGAGGCCGAATATCGTCAATAATACGGATACTGAAATTGCATATGCTAATGTGTAATGCCAATAACTTCTTGAAGGTAGGCTACTAGTATCTAATTCAAGTTATCAAACTTTTGTGACCCACCAATGTTTTGGAACATAATTTCTTTTTAGTCTTATTTTGTTTTATCAACTTGTTTTGTCAGTGATACCGATTCAGTTTGACTCATAGTGCTATACGTAGATTTTCGGGGTCAAAGGTCAAATCCTAGCAACTGTACACAAATTAGAAAAGATAGCAAATAGTTTCCGTTTTACTGTTCGTCATCTTTGCAGAAGAAAAAAGTTGTTAGCGGTACTCATTCGTTATTCTGATTAAGAATCCGAATTTCAGAACAATATCAGCATTATTATATATATTTTTGCTAATATGGATTTATATGTGCATTTAAAAAGTACGTTCATTCATGACTGCAATTCGGCAACACGCAGTATATGTCAATAATCCTTGACCTCGACCTATTATGATGAGGCTTGTTTTCCATTGTAATCTATATAGCAGGGTCAATTACACAATTACGAGCAATTATTACTCATCATTTAAAAATAAGTTTACGGGTTCACCCAAAAAGTTGTAACATGAGCACTTGTATGAGCACGACAGGAAAAATATTGGTCTCAATTATATTTTATACCTTCTTAAAGCGCTAACTTTCTAGAAATTGAAAGCAAAACCAGGAACTCCGACCATGACACGAAAGAAGTACTGCCGTTTTATTTGGCTTCATTAAGCAACTTCAATTCTTCTTTTCCTACTAATTTTGGAAACGAAGTTGTTTCGAGCATTCAGTGTGACTAAATAACTTCCTTAAAATGGAAGTCATATAAAAAAATACATTACTTTTGGAATACAAGTTATCTCCGCCAATTTATCTAGGATTCAAATGGAGTTAGTGCTAACCTTTCAGAATTACTTTTCACATTTCAGAACTGTTTCCTCCTCTTGTTCCACTTTCATTTCTCCGCCCATCAGAACCAAAAACTTAAGGAAATAGCAGATGTTTCTATATCCAGGTGGAGGAATTTTAGATAAAAGCAGGGAATCAAATGGAAAATCTAGCTTGAAAAGCTGATTACCAAGCACAACAATTTGCGCACTGATTACTTTTATCAAAAGAGAAAATGATAGCTGTGTGTCGACAGATCCGGAAAATTTCCATCACTTTGAGAACTATCCAAGACGATTCACGAGTCTGGAATATTTGTCATAAATAATATCCATTCTTTTAGTTTTTTGATGGGCTCACTTTCTAAAAGAAGGAGGGATCCCCGTTTTTGAAATGTTGCCTTCGTATTACCACTGATGGATGGATAACTTTGTTCTTATCTTTGGTAACCCTGGCACTGATAACATATGTAACGTCTACTTATCATTCATCAGTTTCCAAAAGATTTAGTGGTTTGGACATTTACATATTTCCGTTTCTTGCTTTGATGGAAAAAGGAACTCATAGCGCAGTATATTTTGGATTTATTAAGATTCCCAAAAGAATTTGATGGAGCTCATAAAATGATGGGGTTTGGATATTTTCTTAAGCAAATTGAAAATTCTACTGCGATGAGGGCGTTTGCAGCAGCTTCTTTTGATACTGTCGTGGCATTTTGGAAACTGATGCTAAGACAGTCATTGAAAAATGAAAAGATTAGGAGACATGATTGAAAATATGTGACGAGAAATGACAATAGTTTTCCGTTTAACAGAGGAATTAAGATTCATTTTTCTGGGATTGAGTTACCAGCACATGTAGCATCGCTCCTGTAATTAGAATTGCTGTGATGATGATGATTTTGGGTGTAAATACCACGTCACCTGATCGCATTCCAGCACATGAAGAAAGAGTTCTCGGACCCGCATGCATATGGAGACTTGCCCATTTGCGTTGACATTACGTTCTCATGCATTAAATAATGTTGGGGATTTGGTAATTATTTTGATATGCCTTTTAACGCCAATAATCTGCGCTATGCTTTTATATTGAGAAACGTTTCCAAGTAACGTTTGCTTCTAATTTTGGTTTCGTCTCAAGGCACCCCAAGCAAAAAGCTAGTATTACTTTGCACAACATATTCCCTTTGCAGTGCAGTAATCACACAAGCAATTTTTAGAGAGGTCAAAATTTATTTCCACATAGCTAATGACTTCATTTTTTGTTAAATTTAAGAATATGAAAGAAATAGAAAGTTTTTTGCTTGATGAACTGAAAAAATAACTTTAATACTTTTCACAAATTATCAAATAAATCCTCAAACCTAAATTACTCAATGCAAATACATTACAGCTCATCTCAAGTCAGAAAATTGCTAAAAGGTTTTGGTTTGAAATAAAACTACTTCAATCAAACAAAATGGGCATTAACTGCCATCTGACAGCTTCTCAAAGTAATATCTCTGTGTGATTGTGCTTCTGCTCGGAGATCTTTGTTCAGTCTTTGTTCATCTCAATCCAATTACCTATATCTCACCTGCAAGTAGTAGTATGCATCAAGCCACATAGAAATGCATTGACCATATTCAACTAATTCTGCAAATCATTCTCACTGGGAAGAATTCGCAACTTAAATAACTTGCTGAAAATAATGAATGTAAAATGTTTAGATTACAAAATTTACATTTATCTTCAGTGCAAAACCAATATAACTTTTTCCAGGTAAGCGAATATTGCCTTTAAGCCATAAACATTTTACTGGGTAGCATTTCCCCTTTTCCCCCAGATATAAATAAATCCTTAAGTTCACCCAAAGCATTACAAATATCTGCAATTGATAACCCTCCAAAGGTCAATATAGATAAATGAAAATGTCAATACCAATTCTTTACCGAGTTGCTTCACCAATTCTGAGTATGTTTTCACATGAGAAGCTTGTCCCTCTCAGCCAAATAAATGATTAAAAACCAAGCATGTAGCTTATCTACATAAAAGAGCTCACCAGCTTCAGCAAACACTTCAGAGTCAATCATTAGAGCTCAAAGAGCTCTCTTCTTATCTATTATAATCATAAATCTGCAATATAAACAAAAAAATTCCCTAAAATTTTCTTGACTGTTAAGGAAAATGGGAAGTTTATCACTTTTAACGTTTCTTGGTTTTTGTTTTTGATATCCGTTTCGAACGCTCTAAAATGCCCGAGAATTAAGACCCAAAAGTCAGTGAACCGATTCGAGCATAATTGCTGGGACGGGTCACGAGCTTTTGGATGCTGCGCCACCGGAGGAATTTGTTGGAAGACCACCCTGGGGGGTTTCCTCTGTGAATGTGAGAGTAGGTGTTTGGGTTGGGCAGTTGACCTCGCCTATTCCCCCAACTACCAATTCAAGGAGGTCAAAAGCTCGCTGGACACTGACGACAATATTTATCCCGTTTACGGAAAAGATGACCAGTGCGTCCGGGGAAGAAAGGTGGATTCCCGTGAACTCGGCGTATCCGCTCGAGTGAATGGCAACAGTTGCGTCAAGTTGTGGGATAATAACGGCTGTGTTGGAAAGAGCGTCACTGTCACTGGAGGCACCATCACAGACATTCGGACTAAAGGCATTTCCGGAATTGCGGCTGTCAGCGGGTGCAACTACACTGGTCCAAGGTCAAAGGAGGTGAAACTCTATCAGCATTCATTCTGGTCGTGGTTTGGCGCCGCTAAAATATTTGTGATTAACCCGGAGGAGTGCAAGTTTGTGGGGGAGTTGTGGAATGATAAGGAATGTATTTTTTAAGACAATTACAAAAAATCTCAGTATTGAAAGAATTATTCAATTTCAAAGCAATTTTATAAAATATTTGGGAAATTTGGAACACTTCACGAAATTAGGAAAAAATTTGACATCAATTTTTTTTTGAGTTTCTATGAAGAAAATTAGCAAAAATAGAAGCTTTTCAATAGTTTTAGTCATATTTTCATACAGATTTTTTATATTTTAGTAATTCAGATCAAGAGAGTCTCGAGCCTGTGGGACATGACTTGTACATATACCTACATACACATATTTTGTGATCATGATGAGTACGACAGCATGGAATATCCAGCCCAGTCAGTGAATGCGTTTGGTAAACTACTTCATTATAGCAGCATATACTTGTTGAATACCTATATGGACCAAGCTCGGAGATATTCACCCTTAAAAGTAATATGAAATGCCGATTGCATTGTGCATACATAGATATTTATTAAAGTAATAGAAGAAGTCAATGATTTCTGTCATGAGTCATACATAAAGTAAGTAAGTACTTGCAACGTTTATCAGATTCCATAATATGAAAATTTTGTATGCATTCATACAAATATTGATCACAAATGCTTTCCATAATTGCGAAATAGATGTTTGTGATGATGCTGGAGATTTGTAATTAATTTTGATATGCTATTTTAACGCTAATAATATGCTCTGTTTTCATATTGATATTTTGCATGAAAATATTAGCAAAATCAGGGAATGCAAATTTTGTATCAAAATATTTCCCATCATTAAATGATAACTTGTAAAAACTAATCACATATAGTCAATAAAAACACATTTTAGTATGGCTTGCTTTGAGGGATTTCCTCGTCAACGGGAAACATTCACCGGAAGAAGGAATGAAATAATCCAAAGTGAATTGGGAAGAAGAAAACCCTTTTGCCTTCATTTCATCTGGCATCCAACGTACTTACTTTTTGTATTGTATTTCTCTTCCTGCATTTTTCCCGAAGCAAGTCGCTTGCTTCTGAGTTTTGTCGTATCTCACGTCACCCCAAGGAAAAAGCTACTATCTCTCTGCGCAACATATTTCTTTTGCAATGCAGGAAGCATATTTAACTTTTTAACAAATTAGCAAACAAATTTTCAAACCTAAAATAATCAATGCAGATGCATCGGAGCTCATCTCGATTCACAAAATTGCAATTGCTGAATAAAATGAATGCCAAATGTTTAGATAACAAAATTTACATTTCTCTTCAGTGCAAAACTGATATAACTTTTTCCAGGTAAGTGAATATTGCCTTTAAACCATAAACGCATTAATGGGTAGCGTTTCCCTTTTTCCGGTACTTTGTTAGAAGTTTGCTTGTACTTCTCTCAGTATCGCATTTGTCACTTGGAAAAGATCATAAGTAAATAAATCATTACGTTTGCCCAAAACATTACAAATATTTGCAACTGATAACCCACCAAAGGTCAAGACAACTGATAACCAATTCTTTACCGAGTAGATTCACTAATTCTGAGTATATTTTCACATGAGAAGCTTGTACCACTCAACCAAATGAATGATTAAAAACCAAGCATATAGCTTATCTACATAAAAGAGCTCACCAGCTTCAGCAAACACTTCAGAGTCAATCATTAGAGCTCTCTTCTTATCTATTATAATCATAAATCAGCAATATAAAAAACAATTTTCCCTAAAATTTTCTTGACTGTTAAGGAAAATGGGAAGTTTATCACTTTTGACGTTTCTTGGCTGTTTGTTTTTGGTATGCGCTTCGAACGCTCTAAAATGCACGAGAATTAAAACCCAAATGTCAGTGAACCGATTCGAGCATAATTGCTGGGACGGGTCAGGTGGAGCTTTTGGATGCTGCGCCACCGGAGGAATTTGTTGGAAGACCACCCTGGGGGGTTTCCTCTGTGAATGTGAGAGTAGGTGTTTGGGTTGGGCTGTTGACCTCGCCTATTCCCCCAACTACCAATTCAAGGAGGTCAAAAGCTCGCTGGACACTGACGATAATATTTACTCCGTTTACGGGAAGGATGACCAGTGCGCCCGGGGAAAAAGTGCGAATTCTCGTGACCTCGGGTTATCCGCTCGAGTGAATGACAACAGTTGCGTCAAGTTGTGGGATAATGACGGCTGTGTTGGAAAGAGCGTCACCGTCACTGGAGGCACCATCACTGACATTCGGACTGAAGGCATTTCCGGAATTGCGGCTGTCAGCGGGTGCAACTACACTGGTCCAAGAGCAAAGGAGGTGAAGCTCTACCAGCATTTCTTCTGGTCGTGGTTTGGTTCCGCTGAAACATTTGTGATTAACCCGGGGGAGTGCAAGTTTGTGGGGGAGTGGTGGAGTAACCGGGTGAGCATGATCCAGCCCAAGAATGACGATTGCTACAAGATCTGGGAAAATAGGGACTGCTCGGGGGCGTCCTACTGTGACTGCGGCGAAGACGACTTTTAACTGAGGGATGTGACAATGAGAGGCGACACAACTTGGAACAATCAAGTGAGCGCGTTGAGTCTCTGCTCATATTCGTCTTAGATTTTAAATGTTATAAATCACGATATCAATAAATTTTATTACGAGATCATTTCCCTACAAATATTTATTTATTGCATGACGCATGTTTAAAAGTAATTGATAGTTACTATTAACAATTTAAGGTTTTAAGAGATGTTGATCAAAAATTGTATTGTGAATTTGGCGACATAATTCTTGCGAAGTCAATTTTGATTAACTGTAAATGAAAAGCTTGCACAGGGAATGACTTGGAATATTAGCTCCATCTACACAATTTCCAAAAATATTATGCGATTTTAAAACGAGAGTGGGAGTAACGTTGTGCGGATGAGCAGAGCGAGCAACTATGATGGATGTAAATGCAAATTATGGAAAAATTAAAGTGGAAAGAATGCATCAGATCTTTGGTTGTCCTAGACTTGCGCTGAGCTGGCAGACTATTCGCCAAAAGATATATTGGGAGTCGCCACCTATGCATTTTTTCAACTTCTAACATCATCATTAATTTTTGGGGGAGAAGTCATCAAAATGAAATGGAAAATATTTTACATCTCACTCCACCCCAATTTCATTTCGTGTGCAGAATTTTGTGAAGAGAAAGCCTTGTCCACTTTCACCAAATCATTAAAACGCTAATTCCACATCATACAAAATAATTGCTATGCCTGCTAATATCAATCCGCTTTGATCTTAATGGCTAACATTTTTCAAAATTTTCAGAGAACATGACCAGTGTTTTCTTGTGCTGACTTTTTCAAAATAAGATGTATAATTTTTTAACAGGAGTAAACATGCCTTAAATGTTAATACAGCTTCGGATTTTATTGTGATTTATTCCAATAATAAAGCTTCCTTTTCAAAACGAATGCTATGTTTAGTTTTTAAACATATTCAATAATATTTAGAGAGAAGTACTTAATAAATTAATTAAAGTTTATAAATAATTAGCTATATAATTCTTAACTAATTCTATTACGGTTAGGAAAAGTGGGCTCAAAAACCGGGATAAATTTCCTTCCGTGGACATCTCTTCGTTTCCCATTCCAGCAAAATTTCATAAAAAAAACACAAAATAATTTATTAGAGCTTAGCAAATATCCTTCCCCAGTTTTAACGATAACCAATTAAAATTGAAATGGAAAGCTTTTTTCAAAAATGAGCTTACAAAAAATCAGCCTTAATGATTCGCTTCCTTCTTATCATCAAGTTTCCTCCTCTTTTGGGACTTTGGCAATTTGTGAAGCTTTACAAGAGGGGAGAGCTGTTCAGGCTTTCGCATCTTCACATTGATAAGCCGAACAGGATGTCGCTCATCTTCCAGTTTTGGCGTCGGCCACCTCCATTTGGAATGATCATATACATAAGTGCTGAATTCAGAGTTTTTAATGTCTTCACTGCTGAACTCTACTGCTTTGGTCAACAGAGGGTCGCGCGAGGGACTCCGACGTCGGTACCCGCACAGTCTCTTGCGGAGGTAGATCTTTTGTAAGTTCCAAGGCAGAGGTTCATCCTCCTCCGGAGAAATTTCCTCAAGATCCTCATTTGCTAAGGATGCTGAGCTGGCCGTTGAGGAGGCATGTGGAGGTGGTGGAACTTCCTTTGGGGTGGGTGATTGTGGGGGATTTCTGGCTAAACTGAGATCATCTCTTGAGGTGGACGGCAAAGGAGCAGGCGCGCAAGGAGACCTTTCAGAATATAATCCTGGTGGTACGGGTACCTGAGGAAGTGTACATGAAGTGGGTACAGGCGGTGGAGGTGGACCATGTGTTGGAATTGGTTGACTTGAATAGCTGGAAATGGAAGGAATCCATGTCGGAGTCACTGGCGCTGGTTCATATGGACAGTAAACAGTTGGCGACGGGGGTGGCGTCAGGGCTAAAGTCATTGTTTGACTGGTCATGAGGGAATCCATTGGAGAAAAAACGGGTTGCTGTGGAGGTGGCATGTTTATGAAGGGTGTGGGTGCCACAGGATATGATGGCGACGGGTGGGTGACCCGAGGCATTGGATAATCTTGACTGATAAAAGGTCCATTCAAAGGCATTCTATTGCCAAGTGATGATATGTATGTCACGCTAGCTTGGCTCGTCGAGGTGGAAACTGAAGGTGGGTTACGTGGAATCCGATGCGTCTCTTTCACTGGAACTAAGGCTTGGGAGGGGGGAGGTCGACTGGTAATTGTTCCACGAGTGGCTACCTGTGACGGTTCTATAATTGACGCCATATTTTCCCTTCGAATTGGAATTCGATTGCCGAATGGAGTAGAAGGTGGCGGTGGTTTCTGTGGAGGAGCTGGTACAAGAGCCAAGGAACTTCTTGGAGGAGTTGTCATCTTAATCACTGGTTGATAAGTTGGCGGTGGAGGGGAAGAAGAACGGGGAATTATACGCACAAGCTCGTCTACCTCCACTAATTTCACTTTCAAAGTCTGTGCGTCTCGCTCCTTCTGGTGCTGCTTAACCAAAAGGATCTTCTCCTCCATAATCTTCTCGGGGGATTGAGGAGGAAGAGGCGATTCCGGAGCACGTCCATCACTGGCTTTTATTTCGGAGGCGACCACGGTGGACGGTTCTGGAACTCGGTCCTCTTCATTTCGCAAGGAAGCAGAGATAACCGCTGGAGACTCCGATTTCTTCTTATTTTCTTTTGGCTTCACAGGCGTCTGCCTCATCGGTTTCACAGCTTTCTGAGTTGGCGTCTTTCGAGGTCCTGCAGAAACCTTGGAACTCCCCCCAACCCCTCCAAGCTGGAGCCAGTACTCCTCCTTCATCCGAACCACCTTAGTTTCGTCCTCCCCTGTCGTCATCTTCCACCAAATTCTATCTTCATCCGGCTGAAGTGTTATTTTCTTTTCATCTTCAAAAACCGTGGTTATCCTAGCATTCGGATCGATGTTCACCTCCTCTGGCGTGTCCTTCGTCCCCTCTTGATAGCGCCTCTTCTCCCCATAAATTTTCAACCAGTGATTGAACACGTGCTGACACCGTCTCCTCCGTTGTGCTTTTCCACCGTTGGCTCCATCTTCACTACCGTCGTCCTCAATCATTTTGAGAACTTCGATAATCGCTAAGTCTTCGGAGTTGTCCAACATTTTCGAAATTGCGGTCACTGGCAGGTCACTCAACAAAATGAGGATGGAGTTCATCACCCGACGCTTATTTGAAAGGCGAGCATGTCGTAACCAACCCTGAAGTTTTGTCCATCCGCCATTGTTCAGGAAGCTGTAAAAAATTGAAGAATAATTAACATAATTAATAATTGTTAACTAATTGTTCATTCTATCAGGCATCCAAAATTAAAAGATAAGCCATCAAAATCCTTACCTTTCTTTCGCCTCCTCGCTTCCATCTAGCAACTGTTGAATGGTCGCCTCTACAGTCCACCACCCCCGTGTTCGTCTTCTTCCCCCTCCAGAAGCAGCTGATGGGTCTGCTGTCTCTTCCATCCTTCAAAAAAATAACCAATTAAAAAACAAATAACGAGATTATCTATCAAATTAATTAAGTTATTTTTTGAACACTCAAATTCACCACTAATAACAAATTAACTTTTTTATATCACGTTACCTCTCCACCAATTATGATAAGTCAGTGACTCCACCACTATCGAAAGCACTCTCCAAAATTAAAGCTTGAATCCTCCACAGGACTAATCAATTCACTATTTTAACAGTGTACTTAATTTCACTGTAATTAAATCCTTAAAAAGCACTGACTGACAACAGAAAAAATAATCAACTGAGGGACTCGCTTTTTAAATTTTTACCAATTAATAAATCGACTAGCTATCACTTTCTGGTATTTATTTTTGGTTCCGTAGTAATTATTTGGCAGTCAACCAAATTGAGTAATGGTGGTTGTGGCCAAGAAAGAAATGAACTCCGAAGAAGACTGATCGTCCGTTGAGATCTCGAATGACAGGCAAACAAAGGTAAACTAAACTAACACGAGACTATACCTTTTTGAGTAGAAACCCTCCTCTGATAATCTCTCCAAAGCTGATAGTAAACAACGAGGTTATCCCTTAATTTGAATAAATAACTTTGCTTGGCGTATTTTTCCACACTAAATAGCTGTACTTTTGTGTTCAGGTAAAAATAATAATTTTTTTCTGTAGCCTCTGCTTCTGTCGCTTGACTTGTCTTCAGAAAGCTACTAGAAGAATATTTTTTTGCGGAGAAGACAGATAAAAAACTGAAGTGAATGCGAAGCGAACGAGAGAGACAAACAGTCAAACCGATAATGTGAGATTCGAGTAATAACAATGTTAATAATGTTAATAATGGCCAGTAGCCAGCCACCCTTTTTAACAATGAAGGAATTTAAGCTAATTTGAATAAATTCTACAGCTTTCATGACAGACATTTAAGTCCACACGGTTTCATCGTAGATTTTTTTTAAGCCTGTAAGTTTTTTCTGGGGAGACGGTAAACCGTTGGGTAAATGAACAACAGAGAGATGGGTGATTAGTGAAGAAATTATTGAGTATTTTTTACGGAGATAAGTAGAAGAAGTGGATTGGGTATTCTCAATAAATTGATGCACAAGCACAGGTAATATTGTGCAGTGCAGGTTTGGAAATCTAAAAAAATCAATGAGGATTATTTCTGCTTCAGTTCTATAGCCCGCCTATCAAAATAAAATGATTTTATCAGTCGTTTGCCAATGCCCGTGTGGAACATTCAGAGTTAATTCCATATATAATTCTAAATTCCTGTAATTCCCTTCAAAACGCTGATAATCGCTAATTTAACTACTATAATTATTTAAAGCACTAAAACATTTTTAGCAAATTTATTTATTTTCCAAATTTTACATAGTCATCGATTTCACTCAATAAAAACAAACAATTAACGCTGTCTCTATGTTGTATACGAGAAACAAACAAATCCATAGGAATATTTTTTAACAAAATATCAAATTGGGAGTAACAAGAAGTTAAAAAAGTATTTACTGAATATAATTAGTAATTGCAATGAAAAAAATACATATTATTGCTGGCTGACATCACAAACGACATTCAAGTTTGGCTGGGAGATATATAGATTAATTGCGCCATAAAAAACAGTTTGCAATTTGAGACATGAACCAGATAATAATAACTGGAATAACATACATCAGAATAATATTAAGTAATAAGTTAAGTTTACGTTTCTCAGTATTTCAGTATGAGCGCTGCCCGAAACAAGTTGTACTTTTGCTTTCGCAAGAATATCAATTAACAATAATAGTTCCAAACCAATCTAAGCAAATCATGTTGTCCGAACTTGAGGAGAAAACATTTTCACTGCTCAATTCAATCTTTCGTTTTTTTACCTGACTTTCCCCTAATTTGGGATAAGGCTTCTCACCAGCTAGTCAAAAATCCTTTGTATTTTGCAAGCAAAACAAAAATATATACAAAAAACCAATGAACGCAAAGGAAAATCATTAATTTAACTAATCTTAACTAAACTGTTCAAAATATTTTTTTATTTACAAGACTGTAACCCTTCAAAACAGGGAAACATCAGAAAGGAACTTTCGAAACAAAACCGAGACTACGTTTGTAAACAGTTTGACGAGGAGAAACCAAAATTAAGGACATTTAAGCATTTTTCTATTAGGACATAGTCTATTAGTATAAAATTATGTAATCAAATGTTCAATATCTAACAACACTAAATAAAATAAATTTATATAATGGTCGGAAGGAAGTGTCCTAGCATGTGATCTCGATTCAATTGATTTGTAGATCCAGTCGAAGAAAAAGGCTTGATTTTTTTGCTAGACTTCTCGTGTATGGCGGCGCATGTGTTTTTCCATCATATTTTCTTTCATTCCCAGGCCGCAGAACAAACACTCGGAATGACCTAATCAAACCAATCAAATCATTTTTATTGTGAGAGTGACTGGCAGTAGAAATGGCGTTAACTGATATAAATTGTACTTTTATTTGCCAGTCATTTTACCTGAATGCCCACGCCGTTGATGGGCAAGAAGATTGTTTCTTCTAGAAAACCGCTTGTTGCAAATCGAACATTTTTCAGACTTTTCCCCTAAGTGCGCTCGAAGATGTTCGTCTCGGGAACGTGTAGTACTAAATCTCTTTTTACACAAATCACACTCGAAAGGTCGTTCACCAGTGTGCGTTTTGAGATGTTCATTTAGAATTCGCTTGCTGTTGCTGCGGTGACCACACTGGCCACATTTAAACTTATCTGAATGAATCGGCTTGTGATGTTGTAGGCTGTCTGCAGTCTTAAATTGCTTGTCACAAATGCCGCATTTGTACGGTGTTCCCCGAGTGTGGGTTTCTTTGTGTCTTTTTAGATGACGCTTTTGTGCAAAGGATACTTTACACTGATCGCACGAGTAGGGTTTCTCACCAGAATGTACTCTCGAGTGAAGTGTCAAAATAGTTTTTGTGGAAAATAACTTTCCGCAAATGTCGCATTGGAAGTCTTTGCTTCCGGTGTGCACCAGTTGGTGATAATTAAGATTGCTGAAGTCATGGAAAGCCTTCTGGCAAGTGTGGCATACATATGGTTTCTCCCCTATATGTGCTCGTATGTGATCAGTCAAGTTGCGATTATGTTTGAAGTCCTTTTGACAGAATTCACACTTGTAAGGTCTCTCTCTCGTATGAACTTGTGTGTGCCTCTTCAAGTGTTGATTGGTTGAAAAAGTTTTTTCACAAATATTGCACACATGTCGCTTGGGTGACATGATTCCTTCGATTCAGAATACTTCTCTAAATGAAGTTTCGTGATTTCAAGTAGTCAGTAGAATTCAATCTCTAAACTCTAAACAAAATTAACCTCTAAACCACAACAAAAGGAATCAATTCGCTATTTTACCAGTGTTTTTAATTTCAATGTAATTGAATGTTTAAAAAAGCACTAATTTACAACTGAAAATTCTGATCAACCGATGAAATCACTTCTTAAATTTTTACCAGTTTAATTAACTCACTTTCTGGTATCTATTTTTAGTTTTGTAGTAATTTTCTAGCAGTCTACCAAATTGAGTGGTGGTGGCTGTGACCAAGAAAGAAATGAACTCTGAAGAAAACTGATCGTCCGTTGAGATCTCGATTGGCTGAGAAGAAAAAAAAAGCTGAACGAAAAGCGAAACTATTCATTTTTGAATGAGAAACTCCATCTGATAATCTCTGCAAGTTGATAATGAGGAATGAGGGCACGTCTTCATTTGTATAAAAACTCTGCTTGGCAAATCCACACTAAAAAGCTTTATTTTTGTGTTCCACGGAGAAGCAGGTAAAAAAAATTTTTTTCTGTAGCCTCTGCTTCTGTCGCTTTACTTGTCTTCAGAAAGCTTCAAGAAGAATATTTTTTGGTGGTGAAGACGGAGAAAAAGCTGAAGGGAATGCGAAGCGAAGAAGAGACCAACGGATAGTCCGATAATGTGAGACTCGCCTCGAGTAGCAAGCCGTCCTTATCAACAATGAAGGAATCAATTTAAGCTAATTTGAATAAATTCTTCAGCTTCATGGCAGACTTGCAAAGCCACCGATTCATCGTAGATTTTCTTAAGACTGCACTGTAGGTTTTTTTTCTGCGGAGACAGTAAAGCGTTGGGTAAATGAACAAGAGAGAGATGGGTGATTAGCAAAAAGAAATACGAGGAAATATTTTTTTAAGGTGATAAGTAGAAGAAGTGGAGTGGGCATACTCAATAAATTTATACACAAGTAATACTTGTGCTGTGTGGGTTTGGAAATCTAAAGTAAAAATAAATAAAGATTATTTTCTTTTTGAGTTCTCTAATCTGGGCTGTATTTACGTGTTGTCAACATGATAACTATTTTTAATGACTGATGAGTATGATTTTTAATTAAAAATGTGGAATGCTTTTGTGTATGAAAGATGGTAGATGATAGGCTCAAAAATATTCCTTTTCTTTTGCTCATGATAAGCTTTGTCTGGGTAATCAGGGAGGAAGAATTCATAAGGGGTCGTTGGATCCCCAATCCCAAGGCGTTTGTAAAAGTTTCCCTGTCAGGTTTAGCATGGTATTATGGCATATTAAATATTCAACATTTACACATTAAGCTGAAATAGTACAAAAAATAACATGCATACAAATATTTATAAGGTGTAATTTTGCAACTTAACATTCACTACTAAAATCTACTAAACAAACTACTGCTGACTGACATCACAAGCGACCTTTAATTTTGGCTGAGAGATACACAGACCAATCGCACAATAAAAACAATGCAATTTGTGGCATTGAGAGAACCAGACAATAACAACTGGAATGACATACATCAAAATATTAAGTAAAAGAATAGCCGTTAATAATAATAATTCCGAACTATTCTCAGCAAAGAATGTTGTCTGAACTTGAAGAGTAAGCTTTTTCACTGCTCAATTCCATTTTCCATTTTTACCTGACTTTCCTCTAATTTGGGATAAGGTTTCTCAACTCTCACCTCTCACATATTATTTTCTGTTTTGTGAAGTAGCACAGCGTCAAGACGCACGATTTTCATTCATTCGTTCACTCATCGACGGGGTCTGTCGCTCCATGCAGTGTAGCAATGAAGGCTCGAAAAAATGCTGATGCGATTTTGAGACTGGAGTAGTTTGTGTGGATGAGCAGAGCGAGCAATTATGATTGATGTACAAATTATGGAAAAATTAAAGTAGAAAGAATGCATCAGATTTCTGGCTATCCTAGACTTCCACTGAGTGAGCTGACAGACCATTAGCTAAAAATATATTGATAATTTGTATCTATGCATTTTTTCAACTTCCAACATCAAAACTAATTTTTGGAGGAGAATGAGAAGTCATGAAAATGAAACGGAAAATATTTTGCATCTCACAACACCCCAATTTTTTTCATGTGCGGAATTTTGGGGGGAGAATTTATTCGAATAACAAAGCTTCCTTTTCAAAACGAATGTTATGTTTAATTTTTAAACATATTCAATAAAATTAAGAGAGAAGTGCTTGACAAATAAATTAAAGTTTATAAATATTTAGCTATTTAAATCTTAACTAATACTATTTCGGTTAAAGTCCAAAACTTTGCTTAAAAAGTAGCTTACCAAAAATCTGCCTTAATGATTGAGTTCCTTCCAATCAGGCAAATTTTTCTATTGTTTTTGCAATGGCTCTATGATCATCACTGCTTGAATATATTTGAAAATGTGCACCGTCTCGTAACAGCAACAGTTTGAAACCGGTATAACCGTTAAATTTTGCATTGTAAACATAGAGCTCGTATGATATCATTATTTCGGATTTTCATCACTGATCATTTTTATCATCAGCGTTTTCAAAATTTACAACGGTCTTAACGGTTTTTTCACTATTTTTGCTTTGCTGTCTAAGCGAAAGCAAATGTTTGAATACTGGTTTTTTGCAAAGGCTTTCTGATCATTATCGTTTTCATAAGTTCGAAGGGAAGATGGGATCCAACCGCTAACGGCAACCGTTGGGACCCGTTATAACGGTTAATTTTTTCATCATCAGCATAAGGCATGTGGGATATCATTCGAACGCGACTATCAAGAGAGGAAAAATTTCATGTTTTCTCAATTAAACGATTTGGGGCAACATGAGAATCAGTGTTTTATGGTCTCATATCACCCCATTTGGTTTATTATTGCCTAATTAAAGCGTATTATGCTAAATCTTTCCTCACAATGGTCGCAAGTTCCTTATATCGTGTTGTCAAGCTTATTTTTAACTGATGTATTTAACAGCAACACATAGCCTGCCAAAAATACGCAGGTAAATCGAGCCAATAATTCAACTAACAAATTGAACAGAACATCCTTATCTTATCGCAACACTTTGTAATATTATTGAAGTAAAAATGAATATCTGTGCCAGGAGGCCTCTCCCCTGCCTCCACCTTTGTACAACGTTCCTTCATCAGAATAATTGGTAAGACAGGGAGCGATATTGATAATCAAAGCGTTTCCCATCATGCGCTTCAGATCTTTAAGCAGGACAGGGTCAGCACTCCAGTCCAGTTGTGTTCCCAGTCAAGAGGCAAACTCGGCGATATATAAATCCCGTTGTTGGCACCACACTCGATATAAAAACCAGGTAGATAAATATTTGTTACGAAAGAGTGTTCCATACTCTGATGAAGGATAGAGAAAATTATATGATATGTTTGAAGATCTTTATATTCTTACAAATAAAAAGTTCCTGAAGTCGAGCCATTTTTAGGCAAAAATGTAGAATCAAGAATTAAATCAGACAGTAACATTTGTTTCAAAATGATTTTAATGCTATGATTCACACACAAACACATAAAAACTGAGCAGCAATCAATAATAAATCAGGATCAATCAATTTAAGCAAATTCGAAACGAGTACGAGCTAGTCCAAGCAGAATGATAATTTTTTTGCTTCCAGCAACTACATACTACTTTTTTTCACATATTTCAAAACTATACCCAGTTGGTGTGGGCGTTGGAAATCATCTGTTTTCAAACTTGTACTACCTTTTTGTTTGTGGATCTTGAAATAAAATTTTAACCAACCAATCAGTTATCATAACATTCATATGTTTTACAGTGTGTATGTTGATATTGGATTAATTGGATTGACCAACTATAAGTTTCCATTGTTAATTTCGTGCACTACAAAGGTAGCATCAGTGTCAGGAGCAAAATCATGCTGTCTACATTTCATCTTCCTCGACGCATATTTCCATGTAGATTAAGGATTTTCCGGAAACGAGTAATCGTAATTGATCTTTAACTCATTCTTCTACGTGTTACCTTTTTATAAAGTATGGCTTTATAATATGCTTAACACTACACTGATTGTCTTCAAAAAAATTTTCAGACATTTTTCCTTTCTCTCGCCCTTCTTCTGATTGCTTTACATCTTATATGGCGTTCGTACTTCGGCAAAAAAGCATGAAATAGATAAGCATTTAAAAATTCCAGAGAAACAGAGACAAACCCGGTTCTGAAGGATATAGGATATATAGGATTGGGAGAACCAGCTTCGTCACAAAAACTTGCCAATCGCAGCTTAGAGGAAGAGCAAAAAAAATTCGGTGACCTTGTCGTCGCTAATTTTGTGGATATCTATCACAATCTTGCCTACAAGCATCTCATGGATTATAAATGGATCCTGAACTTTTGCCAGAACGCCTTCTTCGTCTTGAAGACAGATGACGACATTTTCATCAGCATTTTCAAGTGGCTCGACTGGATAAGTGAGGATCTAAAGAAGTGGACGATAGATGGTTTATCATATTTAGCTCCCAAATTTCCATTGCTTGCCATTAATTAAGACAACGCGGCTTCAAAGAAATAAGACTGATAAATTCTATTTGACATTGGAGGAGTGGCTGGAAGATTTTTTTTCCTGATTACTGCAGTGGATGGATGTACGGAATCACTGTGGAATCAATTCGGATAATCTACTCGGATTCTATTAAGAAGGCATTTGTATGGGTTGATGACACCTTGATAGGTGTACTAAGGGAACAGGCAGAGAATAAATGTGGGTGGAATCCTGCTTATAGAAAGTTGTATGGTCAATCTGAGGAAATTGATACGTCTGTGACGAGATCATTATGTGAGAAAAATCCAACACTAGATGATTTCTTGCGGGCAAAGTAATCCAGACCTATATATCACCCCTCACGAAACTACTTACAATGGGCTTACATGCATAAGCATCTCTCCGATTTGAATAATTCTTTTTTTGTTGAATAGAGAATCATTGAAAACCTCTAAATATAAAATTATACGACCCACCTCTCAACCGTTTTGTTATTACAGTTAAATTTGTAAAATATTTA
>JAQIXW010001153.1:0-21254 GCA_034700685.1 Willowsia buskii
GACAAAATGGAATATATTTTGTCTGAAAAGAGAATGTATGAACGTACGATGTTAAATGTCGGCTACACAATGCGTAACTAACGAGTGAATAATTGTGCGTCTATGTTCACTTGCATAAGAAATATTTGTCCACCTGTTAGTCTTTCAATTATACCGATTAATTTGTTTTTTAGCCATACTTTTACGATGAGATTAGTATGTGTTAATTGTGAGACGTATTATGTCAAAAATGATCATTAGAAAAAATGGAACATGTGTGCTGCACATCTCAAGTACATATCTCACATCACATCAGAGCACAGCACATAGTGTCGGTTTGAAGTAAATCCAAATTGAAAATAAAATTATTTCAGCAAGGTCCAGCACGTTTATACGTAAGTGTAAAGTGTTTCAAAAGTAACCTGAGAAGTTGATTCATAACAAACGTTTAGTCAGAATTGTAAAACTGAATCAAGATGTTTCCAAGTTTATTGCGCAGTTCATCCCAAATGTAATATTGTTACAATGTGTTTACCATAAATCACCAAAAATAAGTATTCATCATGATCATGATCTTTCTCCCGGCTCATGGTGTCATGGTTTTTTGGCAGTCAATGCAAAAATGTTGATATGTTTGACTTTTCTAAAGGTCCATAAAGAATGACGCGTAGGAAGTAGGTATTCCATAGTAATATTATGCCCCACTCCTCCAAGATGCTCAATATGCAAAACACTCATACTCGACCACTAAACATTAAACTGCCACATTTTAATAGCGCGGAGAAAGAGACAAGGTGAGATTACATGTAAAGATGACGATGCTGATGTCACAAAAAAGCATATGTCTTTTCCCACAAAACATGCAAAGAAGTGGATATAAAACCTGAACTCTTGTCACCAGAGTATCCATATTTTGTCCATGGCAATAACAAACAACATGAGTCATGTCATAAAATTTTTCATACACACAACAACAGCTGCCATACAAGTGTCGCACACATAAATAAATAGAGATATTACTACTACCATTATGTGCGCAAATATGTAACGACAACGACATAATACTCATCGCACTTGATGCAATAACGATAAACTGCGTTATAACTTTGTATCATTTATCACTACCGTTTAGTCCACTATTTCCCTCGCGAAAAAATCCTCCATTTTTTTTAGAAAAACAAGATTGCTGAAGCCGGGGAAATCGTTTTAGCACATTTGTTGGAACTTGCGTTATCGTTTCCATATTAACAGTCATTGTAACTAACGTCAGATAAATATTGATCCATCAGAATTTCTCGTGGAAAATATATGGAGTGTAAACTGCCATTACGTCGTCGACAAAAAGGCGATTTTACAAGCTGTTATGCATGGCAATTATTGCAAAGTCAAGAATGCCAACTCATGCTGTTGTGCTGATGAGAAGAGAACTCATGTAATGTTTAGAATGTTTCATGTGTATGATAAGCACCTTTCCACATGCACAATAAACGATATGCGTGATAAAAATAGAAGCCTTTCTTTAACTACATATATTTTCATGTAACATGTCAGTTCGTGTAAAAAATATGCTTAATTTCTCCTGTTTGCTCAACACAAGAAGATGAGTAAGTAGTAAGTAGTAGGAGAACATGATTTTGAATGAATGCCATGCGGCGGCATATTATATATCATAATCTTAAGCTTATAGTGTCGCTAGATATGAAATGCATTTAGGAAGCCTGGTAGTACTACACACTTTCGGTTTTCCGTCTTGGTTTTGACCCTGGTTACTCATATGACCTCTGTCGTCTGATAAATGGATGATGATAGGATGACTACTGTGGAGAAGACCTGCTGGGCAAATAAAATTGCGAAATGGAAAACTACACTTCATTGGATTAGCTCTGAGGAAAAATTGGGGAACATACATAAAGGATTAATGATCATATGATGGTGACTTTGACTTATATTGTTGTTGTCTGTCTTTATAATAATATAATTGTCGAGTTTATTTTTGCTCCTACCTTTGATTTTTATATTAGAATGCTTACGTTACGTCCTATGCGCTAATGATCTATGCGTTTTACGAAACGACGATAGACTAGAGACGGCGGGTTACCTTGGCAGGAACTTGAACTCTGTCGCAATGCTGTAAGATTTTACTACATAATATTCAACTTTCTTCAAAGTAAAATATCAGCCACAAAGCATATTGGTGTGAATGTATCTTCAATATTCTATGGCTTCATGCATTTATAGTTCTATAATGTATTGACCTGCAAACTCTCAGAGTATCATGATGCATGATCATGGTTTTGTTTTAATGACGGAAAATATCATGGACAAAAATGTAGTTTCAGCATTGCCCTTGCTTTCCTCCCTCTACATTGTCTATGGCTGAATTTTGTGCAAACCCCACAAAAAAACCGTGTGCTTAGAATTCACCTTGAATGAGAAAGAATGGGAGTAAATTAAAGGAGCCAGCAATGCGGATTGGATTTGGATTGGTATATGGTTTGTGTACATGTAAATTTTGGTGACTAGAAAATTATATGAATTGAATGTATGAACCATCGCCGGATTGGATAGGTATGCCTGGAATGAGCACAGAATCACAAAGAAAGTCCAGCAGTAGAGGCCAATTACAATTTGACAAATGGTGAAAAAGATCCCTCCTTTGATATATCAAGTGGAAATTATTGCTTAGAAATATGACTGCCTTATCTGGAGAGTGAAATGTCAACTTTTATTGCTATCATCAGCTTACAAAATGCCAAGATTCTTCTTGAACAATGCCAACTGAGCCAAGTTTTCATCTCTCCATTGCCTGCGTTCTGGAAGCGCAGAATTAGCAACCTTCTCTTGAAGTTGCCTATCAATCTCTTGTGATCCTTCGGCAGTCATTCTTGGAATATCCGTTTGTGTCAAAGACACGTCATAGATGGCCTGCCCGTACCGCTCACAGTAGTCGACAAAGCCTTCCGCATTCAATTGCGCGGTTTCAAGTGGTCCAATAAAGCAGTATCTGGGAGCGAGTCCTTCTGTCATGACCGTGTCAGCATCTTCGACGCTCAAATAACCGCCGTTAACTAAGCGCCACATTTCATTTAGAATGGCATACTGGACACGGTTCAAGGCGAAGCCGGTAAGCTCCTTGTTCATGACAATGGGCTTTTGACCAAGGTCATCCAACAGTTTTCTCACGTGGGCAGTCACCTCTGGATCTGTGGTGGCGGTAGGTACAATTTCCACGAGACGAACAAAATAGGGTGGATTCACCTGGGGCACGTAATAAATGGCAATGCAAATTATTCCATGAGTTAATTCTGCACATAGTAATTAAAGTGCAATTATAAGTTCAAAACGCTACGATTTCTTACCGGATGCACAACGACAGATCTTTTGCTAATGTTGACGCCGCCAATAAATTTGGAGGGCATAATGGTCGATGTTGAACTCCCAATGATGGCTTTGTCGTTTCCAATTTCGGTGAGAATTCGCTCCAAGTCGTTGAATACGCTGGACTTGATTTCAAGCCGTTCCGGTGTACATTCTTGAACGTATGTTACGTCCTTGAGAGCCTCTTTCAATTCGCTATGATCTGTCATGACATTATTTTAAATCAATCAAATTATTGTCATCTTAATTTTTAAAGCGCAGAGTCCAATATTTTAGATGTACTTACAAGAAATCAAAGCGATTTGCTGGTCAGCCGTGAGACTGCCACGTAGCTGTCCCTTTGTCTCCAGTAATTTGAGCTTCTCAGAGATTTGAGTTGGAGCAGCAGCGAGAGCGGCTGGGAACGAGTCATACAAGCGAACTTGGTGACCTCCGGAAGCAAACAGCATTGCCCATGATTTTCCGACAATGCCACTGAAATTAATAGCAAAATCATGATATTCATGATATCAAATATATGAAATGTATACTTATCTACTTTACATGCATACAATATACTAAATAAAGCAAAAACATTTATGAATGTACCTTCCAATGATCAAAACTATTTCAGACCCCATTTTCTCTGCTGCAGCAAGGCAAAAAAATCCCGAAAGAAGAACAAAGTGAATTCCCACAGACTGCAAGGAAGTGTGTTGTGCACCGAAAGAGAATCCAAAAGTGACTGGTGGCCTTCACGGCACAATTTAACGAATCAACTCCAAAAGTGTGATCTCAGCTTTTTTCTTCCTTTTTCCACTTTTTTCTTGATTTCTTACCTTTTTAACAAGTTTTGACTTTTTTCCAGGGGAGGACAAGAGAAAGAGGCTGAAACATAATAGAATGCAATATGCAACAGATTGCTATATGCAATATAAATATGTACATATACTTGTTTATAAATTGTACAGCTTTACATTTTAATGGAATCTTACAAATCCTTTTTAATAAATGCCAATCCTACTAGTGTACACCAATCAGATTTTAAAGAAAGAATTAAGAGTAAATCACACGAGCACAAGTGATAGACACGCAGAGAGATAAAAATGTTTTGAAAACAAGTTACTTCTTTTATTTTGTTAAATTAAGGCTCTTTCCAGCTATAGAGATACGATTTATTATCCCGATTATGGAAGGTCAACAACTACCACTATTGAAATGCAACCATTCAGAGATCCATTTAGATGATCTTTGTCTTTGTGGGCACACTTGTTGTTGGAGTATTAGCAGCAGCAGAAGCGTCTATTCATTTCTCAGCATTTTCTCGTTCTTATTTTTACCTCTGATTTCATCTCTTACCATTCCACACGGCGACACGGACACAATCACTTCAACTCAACTTGTCTCTCTAGAGAAACCGGACAACTTCAGTCTCCTGTCGCTTGCTGTCAACATATTTTACTTTTTAGGTAGAGAACACATCACATTCCTTTTTTACAATCATTATTTTATCGTGATCACAAGAACCAACCTTTTTTGGGGAATAATAGGAAATATATTGTATCCCGATCGTGGTGATAGCGTTGTGGTACTCAACCACTCCACGAAAAAGGTTTTATTGTTTTTAATTAATCGCTATTTACCTAACAAGATAGTACTTATTTTAAATTCCAGCGTTTCAAGTTGTTTGGACCACTTTTGACTTTTGTGTCGGTTGTCATTGCATTGTTTCTCTGATACTTTATCGTTGGGTCAATGGGGCATCAAAAGGAGGACGATGTAGCCGAATTGTTCAATGGACATTGTCGTCGTGACAAGGATTCGTAAGTTGGATTTATAAATAGAGTATTACGCATAATGAGCATGGTGGGAGCAAAGGCTGTGTGTCCAAAATGTGCTGATGTTGCACATGATAAGTTTTTTATACTGGTCAAATTTTAATCACTGCAGTACAATGTGACAAAATTTGTTGATTCATTAGCTTTGGGAAAATGTTTATGCGGGGTGAGATATGATGCGGAAGAATAGATAAGAACGTTTTAGGTGGAAGGAGCACGTGGAGTAATAATAAGTTCGTGAGAAAGAAATTTGGCAGACTGGTAATGACATGTTTTCAGTTCAGACTTTGTGATTGTGCATGTATTGACGTATTTACAGTGACAGTTCACTTGTTCCAGTCTGATCATGAGTGTCGGTATTTCCCTCACAGGTAGAGTGAGGAACTGCAATAGCCGAATTAATGCTGGTTACATCAGAAGAAATGAGAGATTATATAAGAGTGGGTGACGCCGACGCGGTTCTGTCATTAAATGCGTGTAGTCTAGAGAGACAATGACAGTTAAATTGTCGATTAAAAAGATAGGGAGATAATTCACTTTTGAGATTTAGTTATGTACTGTGGATTTATGATGATGGTTGTGTTTGCGGCATATTGTAGGTGTTTCTATCTTAAAGCATTTATGCAGTTCATTTAATGTTGAATTAATAATACTCTATTGAGTAGGACCTTAGCATAATCGTTTTCAGGCTAAGGACAATAACAACAATTTCAATGGTTATCGCCGGACCCACAAAGCTCTTCACATGCATAGAAAAGAAATTTCTCAATAAAAGGCTTGTTCCTCTATACAGTCTACGGTGTCACTGTCTGCTGTCTATGTTATTTTATAAACGTCGAAAATAAATGCATACAATACCTAATATGATTATATGGTGTCGTATTTGATTTGTTATGCATTATGTTTGAATTTAGTCATTTGTTATGCATTATGTTTGAATTTAGTCGATACTAATTTATAATATCGTATTTTAATAATCATTCACGATTAATCAAATTCGATATACTCATAGGTTCAACGTGTACTTATGGTGCCTGCAAGTTTTTAAATCTCAACTGCTTTATCATCGTGATCATCAGTTAAAAAAATGCACAATAGATCACAATTGCAATTGGGTAATGGTGGGGGGACTAGCTATAAAATTTCAGAACCATAATAGTAGCTCGTATCATAATGTAATAAAATCAACATAATTATGATCAAAACATTCCAGTCAACAGATCATATATCATTTTTAGTTGAGTTGAGTGAGATGATGCTTAAAGACTAAAGTCGCAGCGCAATCAACAACAGGTTCACTTGCTGGGTATGATATTTTCTGACCATAAGTGTATTAATTAGCATTTAGTGTAAGTGTAATACCTACAACTACAACCTATGTATGTATATCTGCAAAGCAATATAGCTTACTAATAGTCTAGCTTGACAAGCAGACTTACATAACTTACATACTACTTACAATACAATCTGGTGAAATGTAGGTATAGTTTATAAATATGCAAGTTTTTTGTATCCTACTCATATATGCTGCTTGTAATTTTCCAGTGAAAAACAACATGATTACATCTATCATCTATCTATGAAAACAGTTTACAAAATATACTCCTAATCTAGCTTTCCATGAAGAAGGTTGAAGGTTTTACGCTCTAAGCAGTGCGCATGCGTACATATTGAATTGGGTAAAGGGATTCGGCAGATTTCAAAGTTGCTGACAACATAGCATACAATATAACAAATTGGATTTAGCGGCCCACGTGGGCTTTTTTAAAATTGACCTGATGAGATGATGATATGATGTGAGGATAGACAGGAAAGCAAAATATAACATAAGTCACCGCATCATTAATATAAAAAATTATCTGGAGATGCGAAAGAATGAAAGAATCATTCCACGTGTAGCGCGTGTCTTAGGAACGCACTATTACTATTTTTTCAAGTTTGAGATTTTCCTCGTGGACAGATTAAGACTAACATTGATTTGCAGTGACATATATATTTAAAGTGGAAAGTTGTTACTAGGGTGCATGAATATGATCGTGTAACTAAGGCTTTGAATGACATTTAGATTGAAGTTTTACAGTTAAATACTTTCCTAAAAACGCTTTATGAGTGATTGCCAATCGGCAGTTTTATATGAGAGCTAGAAATATATCTATGATCATCTGCACTGCATTCACACTTCTTGCGCTTCTGCGTGCTCGGGATGCTGGACTTCTGTAATGTACTGATTGCATTGCGGATTGCTGACCGATTGGGCTGCGTGGTGGGTCGTGTGGTGTGACTGCTTTATGTGTTGTTGTTTTTGCTGATGGTGCAGTGCATTTAATAATATTATTGCGACTGACTGATTGTACTTTGAGGGAAAATGGAAAAGGTAGTATGTCTTCTGATATGACCAATGATGAGCATGAAGTAAGTTCAAAAGGGAATTGGAGATTCAACAATGAACATCCGAGGCATCTGACTAGTTCAGCTTTAAAACACATGTGCATGTGGTGAGAGGGTGGTTTGACAACCTGTTGTTGTTTTTCTTGCTTCGATGACATCTTCGTCAAACTGAAAGACAAAAGCAATTTTTTAACGCATTGTAAATTAAACGTACTAACTGGAATTTTTGATGTAATTTTAGATAGTGTATATTAATTGTGAAATAGTGACAACTGGATATCTTAGAGGGAATACATAGTAATTTATTCATGTTTGACTTTCTTTTTGTCTTTTTGGATAGGGCTGCTATATTGCCTTCGGAGAAAAACGCTGGCAAGGGGGAACAAAAGGAGGATATGGACATGGAACATAGTGAAGAGGAAGGCCACGACCCCTTGGAATATCTTCCTGAAGAGGTGTGTACATTAAAATTATAGTCAAACATTGGTTGATAATATGGCTTCAAAGTAAACGATCTGCCAATTTTATATGATGTATTACGCTTTTAATTTTTTATTATAGATCTGGGAGTTTATTTTTGGATTTTTAAAAGATTCCCCCAAAACACTGATTGCTTGTTGTAAAGCATCGGATACCTGGGATGACCAGTTGAGCTTGAAAAAATCAACATGGCTGTTTCAAGAGGTAAAATATGGTTAATTGTGAGAATAATATTGTTAGCATTCAATTAAACAAGCTTGTTAATCAACTCGTATGTCTCAATTGCAGATATTCCCATTTTTATTTGACTATTTTAAAAACCAGGATATTTTAAAATGTCGGAAAGTGTGCAGATCTTGGAGGAATTCTGTTGACAAATTTATTGAAGATCATCCCTGCCACCATCCGTCCGCTCCTGCTGGCTTTGAGGACGGAGACATCCGGAGGGAATCTGTTTATTATCCACTAATAGCCAAGAAGCTTTATCAAATTCGTTTCAACGATTCAGAGGAACTTATAAGATTCAGACTAGAAATGGAGCACACCTCCAGAAACCCAATAATTGGCAGATCTGTCTGCTTCTACTGTCGACCTTTAGATGAGTGGATGATGAACGCACTACATTTTTTGTCTGAATTTGGCAGACACATTTGGTACTTCTCTTTTGAAAGCTTTCATGCACCACTTTCCTTTCTACAGTGGCTTCGTCAGTGCCTGCTTCTTCTCCCCAATTTGAAAAAGCTTCGAATCTATGCTTCCCCCGTTGGATTTATGTACGAAGAGAATCCTGATCAACATTCGCTGCATGCTGTGACAGAAGAGCTGAGAGTGAACCCTTTGCCACCACTTCCATCCTTGGAAACTTTGGAGCTATTCACGAAAAGTTTGCCAAACATCATACAAGATTCTATCCTTTCCAAATATGCTCAGCAACTGCAAAGACTGGAGGTAGATGAATGGGATGAAAGTTACATCTCACAAGAAAACTATACGCTAAGCGACCTGAAGGAGCTAAGCCTCAAGATAGACTCAAACGATGTCCTCGAAAATCTCACACAGTTGCACTGTCCTCACCTGAGGAAACTAATGTTAAATATAAGACATCGTGAGATCGACTTGCAGATATTGTGTCGGATGCTTTGGCATTTTAGAGAAAATTTGCGCGTTTTGAAAATGACTTTGACCACAACGGCAAGCTTCAAAATGGAAAAATTTCTGGATGCGTTTTCCAACTTTACTCTTCCCACGCTGAAGGTGTTGGTTCTAGTTAATGCGGAAGATCTACCATACAATTTCCTGAATGGCGTGCAATCGGTAGAATATTTGCACTATGAAAAATGGAGACGGACAGAGGAAAATTCTACGGAACACTTGTCTTTCGTGCAAATCAAGGGGTACATTCCGTTCGCAAGCAAACGGGATTCCGAAGTATGGGTTTGGGACACACTTCCTTCATTGAAACGACTTACATTTCTGGATTTGATGCTGGATCAACGTAAGAAAATCTTTAGTAGGGAAATGGAAAGGTTTTAAGCAATATAGATATAGGTACTGTGGATAGGATGTAGATACACAATATGCCAGGAAAGTCTGGACGCACCGTTTTAGCAAATATTTTATAACATTTGATTTTGTTCGTTTTTCGTTACAATTAAGAAATTCCTGAATTCAAAGTTTATATCATTATAGTTTAAGAAATTATATTATGTACACATATTATAACAACTGTTCTATCGCTAACGCATACTTTTAAAAATAGCAATAAAAACAATTTTTTATTTGAATTTTTGAAACCATTGTTATACTGGATTAAGCATTTGAGTGAAAACAAGCCAATGAAATATGTGTCAATGTGATCAATACACGCACACAATGAGAGTGTCAGGAAAAAATTTATTATCATATCCAACACCACTTTCTAATTTCTTTTTTCCAATAGTAATAGAGTGTTAGTCTGTGGTCTGTTTTGCTGCAAGAACAGAGCTCCTGTAAATACAGGTAGGAATAGCGAGCGCAAGAGAAAATGGAGTGAAAGTAGTGCAATTCTTTTTTTTTTAGAAGAAATGAGCATAATGAGACTTTAATATTCAATTTCAATGCATCATTAACAATCGACAAGTATATAGACTATATCCATAATAACAGTTCCAGTCCCAAGTTCCTATTTCCATTCCTATTCCTATATAGACAAACGAATATAGCAAAGTGTAGTCGGTGCAATTACTTGTTTTACCTTGATATTTTCATGGTTACATTTTTAAAAATCTTTCATGGCTGAACAGATTCTCAGCCATGACGCATGGACAAAGCAGAGTCAAAGTCATATCGTGGGGGAGTCTGCTGCGTTGTAATTTGAACATTCAGATTCAATTATGTGTTCGTGTGTATTGCAATCAAATTTTTTTCATTCCTCTACAATCTCCCATCAATTTGGTTTCTAAATACTGCATGCATAGCTCATATAGGAAGAATCTTATTGATTCACAAAAATTGAAAGCAATGGAAATAAATGTCAATCATGCATTTTTACGCGATACACATAATATGTGGCATATAATAAAGCGTTGGTGTTCTATTGGAATAATGTACTTTTAGAATTCGATAAAAAACAAACCCCATTCCAGAACATCAAACTCTGGATAAACGGGACAAACCATCGAATAATGTGTAAAAGTAGCTTCCGGCTATAAGTGTGGCACAAGAAAGCAGGTGAAATCGTGCACGCAATGTTGTTCATGTGCCAATACTTCCAAACTTCCAATCGAAAGTGTGCACATTTACATAGTAGCTAATAATAGTCTAGTTGTTTCTATTCCGTATTCATACTGAAGCAACTAGAACCAGCAGAATACACAACAATGAGATTAACTGACATGAAAGTAATCGTAGAAAGTGGAAGCATAAGCAATTGAAACATGAAATGAAACAGAATTAAGCACGACATAAAAACCGTTTCGTGCATGCAAATTAAAAATTCTATCACACACTGTATTCACTTATTCACTTATTTTTCATCTTGATGCGTCCTCTGCTCTTTGTATTTACATATACCTTGTTTCGTGGTGACTATGATTTTTCCATGAAGTTTTGTGACATGTTTTAACTTTCTTCTCGGTTAAAAAATCATTTCAATTGATTTTGAAACCTATTCTACATGTAAATACACTCCACTCCACCAATAGAAGTTTCGCTAAATCAGCGAGAATGTATTAAAAAGTATAGCTACATAATATAATGAATGGCTATATTTGAGTGTATGTATTTATGCATAGACGAAAATGAGGTATTGCTAAAACTCAAGCGAAAAAAAATCTTTGGTCATCTCTTGACTAATCGTAAGCTTAAAAACTATACTCTATAATTTCCTTAATTAGCCATAAAACATAGAAAACAAAGGTTTTAAAAATAGACATTCAAAATTTAATGCACATTAAAACGAAACCTTCAATGAAACCAAACCAATATTAATATTACCCAACCAGAACTATTTCTATCAGTCAGTCAACCGTGAAGGTTCAATAGTCTGTCTGTGAGTGTATGTACGAAGCTTAGCAATAATTCGCTCAACAGCCCATTGTTAACCGTCTGTCATTGTACTGCAGCGTCTCCATAACTAGATAACTTTTTAAAAAGATTGAACGCTGCGGCTGAGTGCGGCTGCATTGCATATTACATAACGAAAAGGTGTGTGACTTGTGGAGTGCAAGCACTTGATTTCACCTTGGCACCTTGATAGCAGTCACTCAGCAGATATAACTCTTTTACCACCAAATGACCAAGCTAAAAGGCTATAAAAGCTTCTGCTGCTATAAGTTACAAGCCATATAAGACCACCCACACAGTGGACTACATGCAATCATATGGTTCCTCTATTTACTCACAAAACTTGGAAGGAAAAGTGATGTTTCTTGCTCAATGTATGCATTATGCATTCAATCAGTCAGGTAGACAGACGTACAGGATCGGAAGACATGGGATATTATAATAATGAGATTGTTAGAGTTAACTATACGATTACTATTAGTGCTATAATTTATTTAGTCGAGAGCCAAATCGAGATTTATATCCACAATCCAAGTGCTGTGCAGATGAATGTTGAATGACTAGTGTTTGCAAACTGTATAGTCAAGTGAAGATAGTGGTAGTGTTGCTGCGAGTTAAATAGAGTGCAAAGTGTTTACTTTATTGCTGACTCGTCTTTATTGCCATTGCCACTTTTTCAGCATTTTGCATCCCTCTCAGCAAATTGATTAAGTCAACATGATGTAGCATAATCGGAAAAATTTGCTGTGGTCTCTGTTGCTAGTTGCTATACTCTTACTCTTATGTCTGAGTTTCAAGGCAAACAACAATTAACATTGACCATATACAATCACTGATTATATGATAATGTCAGTGCTTTTGTAGCTCGTCGTGTTGTCATCATTTGTTGGCTCTGAACAAAGTCAAGAGTGTGTGTCAGCTGCTGAGTACGGAGACAATGGACAACCGTTTTAGGCAGTGAATTGATCAAGCAGTGAGCAGTTGAGCCAGATGAGGCGTGAGGAACCATGGAATTCTCTTTGGTGACCATCGCCAGGAGGACCAGTAGTAGTTGAACTTGGAATGAAAGTAAGAAGATACTTTGACGGCACCTGAAAGACAGACACACAATAATCCTGAGAGATCAACGGAAGCATCGCGTTTATATCAGTAATGAGGAGGATTTTCAAGTAACTTTTTACCCGTAGCTGTTCCGCAGTAAAGAGCTTAAACGTGCTTTAATATTATTATGTGCAATGATAAATAATTACCTGATAGAGATAAGCTGTTTTGCTGGTAATGCTGATAAGGTATTCAGACGCTGTTGTTACTGCTGCTGTGTGCTGTGTATATCCTGTAATTGTAGTAGAGTGCAATTCATTGCACTGACATCGCTACACCTATGAGGTAAATGAAATCGTAACTTTTGTTTTTCAAATCATAAAAACTTTTAATTACTGCATAGATGTTATGAGTCATTAAAAGAAGTTTATTCAATTTTTGATGTATACTCAACTAGTATTCAATCAGTACTGTTTTAGCATGCGGTGTGATTCTATTATTCTGTTTCTAGATTGCAAACTTTTATTTGGCTTAAAAATCAACAAAAATCAGTGGGGATTATTGTCGGAATGTCTTCCATAATTTAACACTACTAACTGCACGTGGTCATCAGTTGCCTTGTTCAATGTTTCAAGTACCTTAAAAATGCATGAACTGAGATTTTAAATATATTATACACAGTTTATTTACTGGATGACTAGTTTAGTATCGTGGTTTTTATTGAATTTTTCACATTGACAAATCAAAACTAAAGAATATTTTAGGCTTGTCCTGTTCTTTTGTGTTTTTAACTGTACATTTTTAGAGGTGTGTGTTGTACCTCCTTTTGTGTTACACAAACTGTTTTAAATTATTTTTAAAGTTTTATGTGTAGCGACTATTCATGAAATTATTTCAATGCTTCGCTCCAATCAAGTCTTTCTAGTCGCCGTACTTGTCCTTTTTGTCCATGATTATAAGAACAATAGTAAATGTAAGTTATATGTGAATTGTGCTTCTTCGGATACTGGTAATTCTTTGGGGACTTCTGTTAATCTACCTCCTTCGAACTCTTCCTCGACGACATCATCGTCGGCAAAAAACTCTGCAATTAATAGCACGTCCTTTATGAATAAAAGTCGATCGGAGGAAGAAGACGTTTTACTAACCAGTGCATCTTGTCCAGCAAGTCCGCAATATTCAAAATCATCTACAAAGTCTGAAGATATGCGGATCGAAACGGAGATAACAGTTGTTACCCTGAATTGCTGGTATGTATACTTTAGTTAGTTGTGAAATATTGCTTTACCTTTAAAAATCATTGATGATGAGGCACTGATCCATTTGGTTGTTTTTCAGGGGCATTCGATTCGTGTCTAAAGACAGAGTGGCACGAATGACAGCAATCGCGGAGGAACTTGCCAGTGGTAAATATGACTTCGTCTTTCTTCAAGAAGTTTGGACAACAGAAGATTACGAAAGAATCAAGTCAAGAACTGGAGATGTTCTACCGTATTCGCATTATTTCTTCAGTGGTGTAATTGGTGCTGGAATTTGTATATTTTCCAAGTCCCCCATCAAAAGCGCATTTTTTCATCAATGGGCTGTCAATGGATATATTCACAAGGTAAATGAAAAGGCTCCTAATGTAGTAATACCACCTCCATTAGTACTACTTGTAACTAATTTAAGGTGTGAATTTTATCTTTTAGATCCAGCATGGCGACTGGTTTGGTGGCAAGGGAATTGGAATGGTGGAAGTGGATCATCATGGTCTTAGAATTAATCTTTATACTGCTCATGTAAGTATGATTTGTGATTTTTCAGAGAAGATGATATAAGAAAATAATTAGATTCAACATTATTTACTTGTATTTGGTAGCTCCATGCTGAATATGACAGAGTTAACGATGAGTACATAGCTCACCGTGTAACACAGGCTTTCGACACTGCTCAGTTTATTAGTGTCACTTCTCGTCATGCGGATGTCGTAATTGTTGGTGGTGATTTAAATACAGAACCAGGAGATTTGGCATACCGTCTAATAGTTTATACCGCACATTTGCTTGATGCGTTTGATCAAGCCGAGAAAAAGACCCCAGCGGTAAGGAATATTAGCGTCATTATTTTATTTCCTTAATACAGTTCACAATTTGATGACAGTCGCATTTGAATTGATCCATTTTTGATGTTTGTAAATTGCAGATTGAAACTCTGAATACATGTGAGACAGCGAGAAATAGTTACACTAGTCCTGCTTCTCTTAAAGTGAATCCATACGGTAAACGCATTGACTATATAACATATAAAGGAGGAAATCATGTTCGAGTTTTCGCGTTAACCTTGGAAACGCCTTGGCCAGATCGAGTTCCCGGAGAACCTTTCAGTTACTCTGATCATGAAGCAGTTGTCACGAGGTTGAGAATCATTAAATCTAATTTAGGTATGTGAAGTAATAATTACATATTAGATAGTGTGGCTGTAAAATTGCTTATACTTTTGTCGTGTATGGCTTGGCTATGTATTCAAAACTGTCTGTTATTCATTTGTTCTTTCAGCGATAAGACAACCCTCGTTTGAAGATAGGAAGAAGAAAGCTCTTGAAGAATCTGTTCATATATGCGATCAGTCTATCAAACACCTTCAAACCACGAAAAATATGTATATTCTTTTATCGCTTACAATGTTTGTGATACTGTCGATGACTGCGAGTTTGGAGCTAAATGGAGTCTTCAGCCCTGTCGTCCCACTAGGACGGATACTGGTCCTTTTCGTATTATTCTTTGGAATTTTCATGAGTAAGCTAGACATCAAAGGATAAACATTTATTTCCCTGGATGCCGATGTTCATACTAATCTGTTTTTGTTTCTCATTTTTAGGTGTGATATGGCATCGTATGGAGGTGCATGGTATATTAGCTGGAAAATTAGGTATGCTATTGGAGTTAGGGAAACCGATTCATCCAGACACTGAAGTTCTTCCAGAAAGCAGTGTCCTTCTTGGTGGAGGTGGTGAAATGTGGACTGACGTCGATCCTAATGACTGCCTACCATAAAAACTGAAAGCATCCATTCCTCCTTTAGAAATTCCCTCTAGAAATAGAAATGTCCGCATTATATTCCTTCATTGTCGATATTTAGGATTATATTATTCATAGGTAAACATTGTAACTTTCTGAAAGACATTAGGGTTGAGATTTCAGGTTTAACTCTTCACGGAAAAGATTTAAGTGCAAATGCAATTACAACACTCCTATAAAATACCTATGCAGCCATGTTTTAGAACTACCACAACACAAGCAACTTACTAAAATATTTCCATAGCTAAGTTAGGTAGGTAACTAGATGATTTCAAGCTGACATATTCGAATACGGTTGTAAATGTGACTAAAACAGGTCATAATTAACAGGGTTAGACCCTGTGAATGTGAATTAGGGTGGGACCAATGCATACCACATTGGTCAACAACATGAGAATTCTATGAAAATACTGGTGGAATTTTCGTGGTTGTGAAATCTGCTAGCAGTTTACCAATATTCGCAGAGTTATTTATAAAATGGTAAATCAATCAAAAAAATATTACAAATTAATGTAAAATTTGTGCAATTAAGTATATCCGCAACAATCAATCAAGCCGTGAGGGCTTTATTATTGTCTCACAATCAAAATGGGTAAAACGTCACGAGGATTTCAAACTGGGTTAAGACAGGTTCGCAAATAACCAGAGTATATTAGTCAGTATTTCTTTAAAAATTAAATATATTATTTATTTGAGTTAGAAAATCTTGTCGACGATGGAACTTGAGTTTACACAAATTTGCTTAGTAAAGGTTTTTGCAATTGCGCAAGTGCAAGAACCTTTCGACTCCACCTATTCCCACCACCTCCACCACGATACTACTACGACAATACATCTACAGGTCACGTTATCATCGATATATATTAAATATAAATTTGCTATTAATAATTGCAATTATCAACTTACTAGTAACGTATCTTACATTGCATCAAAAATTAAGTTATTGGAAATATATTTTTGCGTAGATATTTTTCGGTTTTTTATAAAAAAAGAAGTTCTAATGCATTATTTAGCACTTATTATAGCGTAATGAAATTTTGTTGTAATGGGATTACAGTGATATTAGTATAATAATAAAAACGAAACATTCATGAAATAATCACAAAAACACTATTAAATATATGGCGGATGAACTCTTACTTGAATTTAAAATGAAGCTAACTTCTAACTAAAGTCATACATACGTCCATGCATACATGAATTTTGAAAGAAAAACTATTAAAGTCAGTCAGCACTTGAGTTATTGAAAAACACCGGAACTGCTGTCTAGGAAGCAGTTGTCCTCTGCAAATTCTTCCGCCTTCGTTCTCACAGCGTCTAGAGTAGGGGCACAGTATCCCATGGTCTCTACCATTTCTTGGAAGCCACGCGCCTCATACATTTTCCAGTACTCTTCCAGGGACTTGTTCCAACCCGGTGCTGGAATATTTGGATCGTCTTCGTATTCGGGATTATCGAAAAATTCCCTTCATAAAAATAATAAATTTGGAGGGAAGACTTTTACTTATAATTTCAAAAATATTCATGTCTAATTTACTGTCTATTAAATGGCCTGTCCAATCTCGCATCAAACACTGAGCCCGCATACGCCCCTTCCACACACGAGTCCAGATTAGTCAATTGATTGAGAATATCCGGTGTGTCATACGCCATTTCCCAGAGCGTCATTCCTTTTCCTACTGGAAATGGGTACATCCTACCATCATAAATCAGAAAACATGGCTTGTATTGTGATTGACTTAAGCTAAGATAAAGTTTGACTCTTTTAATGCGTTCTCACCAATGCTTTTCCACGATAGGTTGCATAAATATCTCTGTCATTCCTTTAATGTACAAACTGAAATGGAGCATATCCTTGACGAAGAAGTCGAAGCAATAGGCATGCACAAAAACAATGGCCGACCACGCTGCCTCAATAATTGGGTCGTAACGTCCCCACCGGAAGGAATTTTCTCTCATCTTCAGAGGAAACGTAAGGTTATCCTTAATGTTTGTTATAGTTTGCACTACAAACTTGTCCTCACATCGGGTCCCATTCATCATAAAATACGGCACTTGTTCACTTTCACATTGGTTCAGGATTTTCATGATGCGCTTCAACGGTAAAATATTCATGTCAGGGAAATTGTCATTCATCCTTCTGAATTCGATCATGGTGCGGAAGACAAGCGTGTAAAACGAGGGTTCAATAAATGGCGTGCATTTTTTGTACGTGATTCTCATCGATTTGGCAAGGATTTTCATCAAATTCGTTATAAGTTGGGGCACAATAGTTGAGTTTTGCATGAGGAAATCTGACCTTGGAACGATCGTACCACCTGGACCAGTGTCACTCAAGTCAAGGTCCTCGTCAAATTCGTCTTCGTTAATAATTTTTATTAGGATCACTTTTGTCAGCTCCAAATACTCCTTTCGATACTCGTCAACTACCGTGTCAGTCAGGTCAGCTTTGTCTTTGAATATTTTCTGAGGATTCCAGTATTTCGGCTCTATCCAATCAGCCAAACAAGATGCGTTGCATTTATCGAAGGCCGCTGAAAAGAGGATTCTATCATCTTTTTGAAGCAGGATTTTATGGCATAAATATTATGAATTTTATTTATTTTTAAAGGAGGAAAAAAAACTTCATACGATCTGATCCATCCGTTGGTCCACTATTTGTATCTGGATCAAATTCAATCATCTGGAACTATTAAAAAATTCCATTAAAAAAGTCATGGGAGCATTGTGTGAGTGTTAATTTGTTCGAGCTCGCAACCACGTGTAGTAAGTAGTGTGGGTGTAAATACCTCAGTTGTTGTAAAATCATGATAATCCGGATCTAATTGTCGCATGTTAAGATCTTGCTCACAAATATTATCGCTGAGGAATGTCCTAAATTTAGAGAAAATCTCAATGGAATTTTTGTTTCCTGAGGGTGGGAACAGTATAACTTTGATAATTACAATAATGACTTCTTTACTCCATATTGGGAACATTTTCCGCCTTGTAATAGTACATACAAGTGGCTTTCACCGTTTCTTTTGCTACGAAGCCTCCAGGACAGTCTTTGTAAAGTATTCGCTGCGGCCCTTTGTAACAGAACCGGAACTCGCCAGCGTAACAAAGGAGGAGGCATGTTGACTCAAACAAGAGCAGGTGGAGCAGAACTCTTTTCCACGAGAAGGGATCGCGCGGAGTATTCACGCTCATCCTGTACTAACGTCTAAATTAATTCTCTAACTGAGAGAGAACAGTTAAAACTGGACGGTATATATATGAGTATATTGACTGTATTATATTATCGTATATGGGTTACTACAGTAACCTGATGTTTTAGCGTGCAAAAGTTACATAGTCTATATTTAATAGTCTGTTTTTGCAACATTTCTTGTGCAAGCAATGGAACAATGGACAATGTGTTATGATCCCAAAAGTGAAAGAAAAGAATTCAAGTGTAGATGCCCAAGGTTATGTAATTTCAATGATGTATATATTTACACTTGCCATTTTTGGCGTCGTTGCACAACTTTTATTTGTTTCTCATTAGGTGGGGCTGCTAAGGTGTCACCCAAGCAACTGTTTGTCCGACTTTATTCAACTAATTAATTCACATGGGGTGTTACATAGCATACATATAATTGGTAATTACTTGAATAATAGCTAGTGACAAACTACAGCTCTTATTGAGCAATTAATAAAGCGATCTTATCCACCCATATATTTTAACATTATGAGAAACATTTTTTTAATTCTTGTTTTTTTTCATACTCCGCTACTCAATTACTCTGCTTTGCGGATTTATTGGAAATTAGCTGTTATTACCAGGTATAATGGTAATAAAATTAAAAGAAATGGATACATCAAGACTGCCAAGTATCATTCATTCTACTGCGAGGATGATTAACGCAGACAGTTTATTGGTAGCACATGGGTCCACAAGGGACTCCTGGGTGAAGTTGGGTGGTGTGGGCCCTACGGCGAACCTTCTTAACCTTGTCAGCCACCATCTGACGATAGCGATGGACCAGTCTCCAAATAGAGTCCATAACGAGTGGAGACACTCCATAACCAGTGCGTAGATCGTTGAATAGATCTTTGGCCAACGGATCCACTTCCAGATTCAAGCAAGATGCTAACAAGTCAAGAGAATTCTTTGACCAGTCGTCGTAAACCCGGTTGTGGTACATGAAGTACAGAATGATGCGAAGCGACTCAGTGCTCACATTTTCGAGCATGACCGATGAAATCGGCTTTCCTTGGACATCCTTTTCCTTGAACATCTTGCGGAAGACGCGACTATGGTCTAAAACAATCCAGAAGAAATTTTAAGCTTGCGAAGTGTATTTGTGTGAAATTCTACTCTTTTAAACAAGCAAAATGTTTAAATACGTGATTACCGCTGAGAACGTTCTTATGGCAAAGGAAGTAGGATTTACGGTCATTGGAGTAAACAGTGACCGTGAAGGTTCCAAACTCCTTGTAGAGCTGTTCCAATGGGCAGCGGAATCGATTAACAATGAGTTCCACATACTTGGGTCGAACCGTTTCCCCAAGAAGTTGCCTGTCCTGTGTCAAACGCGCAATAACGTTGGTGCTCACCACAACGAGCAATTCAACACGAATTGTTAAAGTCCCATCAGTCAGAAACTGCCGCAAGTTTCCAACCGGCTTTCCATGTTGGTTGGTAAGATTCATCGTTCTTGGATCAAGGAACCACTTCCACATGGTGAAAGGCTTGTTGATCATTGGCCGTAACTTGGATTCCTCTCCAAAGTAGACTAGGAGAAATGACAGATCATCATTAGTCATCCATCATATTACCACAATATTACAGCTTTAAAAAATATCTTACGTCCATTCGCAAACAAAGAATTTTCCGGTGTGTCGTGGGTTACAAAGCTCTCAAGACAGTAACGCACGCAAGGCATATTGTATTGCACATTCCTCATGATAACACCAAACCCTACCATGCGCCTGTCGTTAGACCAAAAAACGATGGCTTCCAGATAAACCCGAGGATGCGGCTGAGGAAACTGACTACGAAAGTTAGTTTGCGCCTTGATTTCCGTGACATCAAGAATGGTGAAGTTTTTGTCCACATTGCTAATCCTGTTGATGAAGTTCGGAACTTTCAACGCGGTCGGAAACATTTGCAGGGGCTCCTATTCAGCAAAATGAGTGATTTCATAAGTATGATTTTGAGGTATTGATTTGATTTGAGTGGAAGCATTTTGAATGTATTCTTAATCATAAAGCTTTAAATCCAGGTAGTTGATATGGGAATCAATATGACTTACTTTGCGATGGATACGCGACTTTAGGAACTTCGCCTCGTCCGACATCTTGCTCAAGTGTTGGATGTCCAAGAAAATTGCACCTTCCGTTCTCAAACAAACAAGAAAAATGTACTTTACTATTCATTATTGTGGCAGTAGTGTATACATTTTGTATGAAATTTTGGAAAAAAATTAAAGTAGGAGAAAGCTTTTTTGGCTGTGAGTTATATTGTTTCAACATGCCCCAGCTTTCTCCTGTCTAGCAAGCATTGTTGCAGGGTTCTTCTCATAAATGATGTAATGTAGTGGTT
>JAQIXW010001154.1:0-21253 GCA_034700685.1 Willowsia buskii
TTTATTTCACTACTGTTTTCCTTGCAGTCACAACAAGCAAGCGCTTTCATGTGATTCGAATTTTTGTGGCAACTTTAAACCGTTGTTCGTTATGCTTTTTCGCAAGTTCAAAATTGCATTTTTAATCGCGCTTGACTAAAGTAGCGTTGGATTCTTGATTTGTTTATGAATGAGCCTTATGTCGTAAAAACGGGATAAAAAACCGTTTTCTAGGAAAGCAATTAATTACAAGCAATGACAATCGTGGATCGTTACCTTTGATCATCATACATAGATCATATTTGTCGACGATATTTGATGTTTTTATCAAATAAAAACGTTTTAAATAATTAACAACTACATACAATAATTGCAGAAAAATAATGCTATCATTCAGATCTTTCTTACATTATGCTATAATATGTTATTGTGTTAAGGTATTGATAACTGATAACCCCATCAGTTATCAATTTTAGTTGCCGTTGCCAGGTAAGTTGCGTTGCCATCCGTCCTTTATTTCAGCCCTCAAATCTAAAAAATGCGGGACAGTCCGTTACGTCCTTTATTTTATTATTATGAGTCGTTTATTTGCAAATTTTTATTTCTCTCAAAAATGTTCATCAAAACTTATTTCCAAAATATCAAAATAATAGACATAGACATAATTTTCGCCCCAAAAGGATTGGCTCAGATACCCCAGTATCTAAAAATCCCTTGCATTTTCTATTATAAACATTTTAAAATAGTCCTTTACTTCAGTTGAAGGTAAATCATCCATGTACTTTCAAGAGGAAGAATTTGACCGATTTCATTTAAACTTTAATAAGGACTGATTTTTGGAACTCACGAAATTTAGCTGGACTGCTGGACACAAATTTTCAGTTAAGTTGACCCATAGCCATATCGCATATTACGAACTCATATCTGAGACCTGAGACAAGCAGACGGACAAACGGTACACAGTCTAGAATACTAGCGTTTGTATGTGTCCAAGCGTCGTAATGTAATACCAGTAATTTAGTTTCAGCCATTGGCTGTGCTCATTTCACCGCTTGCGCTTGAGCAAGCATACGAAAACAAGGATTGACTTTTGGCCTGTGTGTGGCCTGTGTAAATAGTAAATATACAACAGGTGAAAGTGAAACGCACATTTTGTGGTGCTACATTCTATTTATTTCTGGATTTTCCTCTACGCTACTTCTTTCGTTTTCTTTCTCCAGAAATAAAATTCTGAGAAGAATTTTATTTCTGGATTTTGTTTTTATGACCGGTTTTTATAATAAAAAAGTAATAGTGATTCTGCAACCTCAGTTAATCAAAAGTTGAAAATTAAGTTTCCTTTCCCGTAGTTGGTAGTCGGTAGTCGGTAGTCGATTCTGATTATTGTAGTGTTAGTGTTGTTGTTCTTAACATCTTAACAATAATTGAATTCGATAATTCAGATAAAAATTTAGTTCGATAATTAAATTCAGTAAGTAAATCCAAAATTGACTTACTTTCTTTTCGTTTCAGGAAATTTCAGCTTTATGAACTTCTCCACCAACTCCAGCGATTTTACATGAAGCCTGAGGTTTCCATACCTTCATAGCAAGGTTAGTTGTTGGTCGTTGCTTTCGATTATCAGTTGTGGTGATGTTTTTAAAGTGAGGAAACTTATTGTTGTTTTTCTAATCGAATTGCAGGTGCCGCCTAGTTTAACCTTTCACTGGATATTGAGTATAGTAGTCAGTAGTCAAACAGGTGACGACATCGAGAGGAGGACAACAAGTTCTGATTCTTTCTTGGCAAATTGGTAAGTCTAAACTGTTGACTTCATGTATTACCATCTTGTGGATTTATTGTTCATCTTAATTTATAGAATTAAAATGTAGCACAGTTTTTTATTAGCTGGAATCGTACGTTTTTTCTTTGCAGATATCTTCAGCAACAAAATGCGTCTTCGCCGAAATGGAAATGCCATACATTTCCTCGCGTTGGCTTCGGATGGATCTGAGAGCAAATGCGTTGAATGCGGAACTCCGTTTGATACAAAGGATCATCGACGCATGGGAGACTCATGTGGACACGAGAAATGCCTGTCTTGTCTTTTAAAACTTGTGGTCCGATGTAACCAATGCATTGAAGAAACTTGTGGCGCTCCTGCTCCTGCCAAAAAGTTAAGAGGATACAGGTGCTACAAGTGTGATGCACTGTTCCCGTTGCAAGCGAATTTAGCTAATCACATGACCACCACTCACCGAAATGAGAAGACGCCAAGGCCCAGAACCAGCATTGAGAAGAGAACGTGGTCTTCACTGGAGAAGAAGAAGGATTCTAAGCCCTTTGAGTTTAAGAAGAAGGAATCTAAGTCCCTTGAGTTTAAGAAGAAGGAACCTAAGTTCTTTGAGATTAAGAAGAAGGATTCCAAGTCCATTGAGTTTAAGAAGAAGGGTTCCAAGCTCATGGTGGTTAAGAAGAAACCGAGTATTTATAAAACGCCTAAATGGGCAAAAGCTGTTCGACCTGTACGAACAAAGGACCACATGTACGGTGTCAAGAAGGGAAAGGCCAATGCCCGGCAGGATCTTTTGTGGACTTGTGAGACATGCCGTTCCAGCTTCTATTTATTTCAGCAGTTGAAGTTGCACGAGAAATTGCACTTGGTTAACTTCAAGCTTCCAGATTGCACCATCGATTAAAACAGAGTATGGATGATTTTCTACATGTTTTGTATGGAAGGTTTAACCATTAAGTACAAAGTCATGATGTTACAGGATTATTTTCTGCATTTAAATAACTTATTGTATACTTATTTCAGATTTTCAATACAAAAAAATGTCTTTCGTATAGTACAGAAAAATCAATGAAGGCTTGAGAGTGAAAATTTTATGAATGTTTTAATAGATAGGCATGAAGTCATTATGTTTTATGTCCTATTGAAAAGCATGATAAATACGATTTAATGTTTTAACAAATTGTTTATGATTTTCATTTAAAAGCCTATATTGTGTTAACCAATTACTTGTATCGTGAAATAAACTACCATTCTTGTTAATTCAGTGAAATTCCATTCATTAAGTATCTCAATGTGAGTTTTTATTTTTAATCATCCGACACCTCCTTTTCTTTATTGCGTTCTCCTCTTTATTCTCCCCAATTTCTCGGCACTTGCACTTCATGTTTCCTCTTCATATGACCTTTGTAGTTATGTCGCTGTGCATACTTCTGTCCACACATTTCTCAAAACACGGCTTCTTTGAATGTTCGAAAGAATTCTTAAATGCTCGTCCAACTTCCGCTGTATAAAACATTTTTTGGAACACTGCAAACACTGAAATTCTTATGTATAACTCATAATAATTTACTCTAATTAAAGTATAAACCACTTCATAATGCTAATGCTAGTCGTTAAGTTTGATTTGAGGACTGAAGTCCGTTACTCGGTTTGGCTCAGAATCTCTGGTGAAACGGAAACATCATACATCCATCCGTGTCTTCTCTGAATAATAATTCATTTCACAAGTTTGTTAAGCGGTATAAATTGATTTAATTAGCAATGTAGTAATTTGCTTAGGTACGTCATATTATGCAGCATATTATGCATAATATGCATTGCATAGCTTTATATATTTATGAACTATAAACCTATAATATGTAGTTGAAACAAAGTACTGAGAAAATTGACTCGCCATCTCCTGAGACATCAAGGATATTAGTTTGCAACAATGGTTGCCTAGACTAAAAATGCATAGATATGTGGCTCCTATATGGATGCATATTATTCGTCATTTGGTTTTGAATGCAGTCGGTTATAGCATTTAACGGTTTGTTGATGAATAGCGATATATGATTATTAATATCACCGATAGTTTATGATTTAACAATTGAAATGCACCGGATAAACTAATGCTCTACACAGATAGAAGAGAAGATACCATCCGTTCCGGTTCACTATGATAGCATTAATTGAACGTACTGATATATCATCATAATTAATGAAGTTCATGAAAACATAAGTTTCAGTTTAAGATTAATGTTTTTGTGTTTTTATTATTTTTGTGAGAGAAGATAGTTGCTTCACAAATACATCTCGAATTTTCACTTGAATGGTGTATACAGAAAATTCATTTCACAAAAAAGTTACGGTAAATAATAGTACATATTATAATGTTACATAGTTTCACACACCATTCAAGGCAAATCTAATGTCGCTTAATCTTTGGCAAAAATACTGTCAACAAAGTTACGCATACTACTTATTTTATAATAATATAATATATTTTAACAAGTAAATTCATACCTAGCTAATTCGTCATGAACTATATATTTCCATTTTTTTGTCATGGCACTATTTTGAAATAAGCTACAGTTACTATAAACAAATTAGTTTTAATAATGTTGAGCAAGCTGCTAAATAGTAATTCGCGTAATACTATAATTTCACAGGGAAACATTCAGAGCTTTACGGAAAGAATTTATGTACGACTTATGATACAGTCGTACAGTTAATGATTACAATAAACTTCATGAACAGATAACTTAAAAGCTAATAATATACATTTGATTACATATAACTATACATAATATATGAAATGAACTGTCCGTTGTGTTACTTATTGTTACGTATAGCACACAGTCTACTATCTAGTAAGCTTATAAAAAGGAGTACAAATCTCTCATATTTTTTTGTCTTTTTAGTTGCCACATCATTTCTACTGGCATTCAAAACGTTAACGTTAATCATCGCAACAGAACAATATACATTTTTTCTTGTCCAGAACTTGTGGAAAAGTTTTTTGAAAGTTTCAATCAGATTCAAATAAGATCATTTAAATGTTTCCTTCAACCAAGTCCCGAACGGACCCTTCATTTTTATCCACAAGTCTTTTTTCAATGGTGTTCCGCTGCCACTGCCGCCGTGAACAATTGGTCCACTTTCAATTTGCTCCATGACTCGTTGTTCAAACAAACCTGTTAACGCAATGAGCGAGCAAAACATTAGATTACTTATTACTGGTTCCAATAGCATTGCATCTTCCAAATTTATATTATTCATATTTCTTACCATGCTGAATAGAGTTTTTGAGTTTCATCTCTATAAATTCATTAAACATTGATGTCTCTGAGAACCACTCAAGGAAATTTTGTGTTGCCTTAGATTCTGCTGCTTTAACGAATCCTTCCCTCTGCAAATACATCAAGTTATTTTCATTATAAATGCAAGCTTCATGTTTAAATATTAAATCACTTTTAACTTAACGAGTAAATTATAAATGTACTCATACTAACCTCAAATACTCTCGTGCCATCTGGCTTGGTCACGATGTGATTAGAATAGTGTCCAAGGGTCTCCACAAACATTCGAATGAAGCATTCACTAATGAGGACATTTTTAGTGGAGTCTTTTTGGTCAGCCAGATCAAGTACAAGTTGCGACAGAGCATTCCTCAGCTTCCTATGGATTCGTTTTGGCAAAATGGTTCCTTCATCCCCCACACAGCTAATTATTTTTCCATTTTCCGCGTCCAAGTCCACAACAATACCCTTTGCGAGATAAAAAAAATCATTAGATGTCAAAATGTCAATTAATAACACACACATATATTCCCAATATATCAATCATAATCGTGATCCTACATCATCTAATGTTTTGTCCCACGCATTCCGAGAACTACGCAAAACACCAATCAGAAATGGTGCAGGTGCATCGATCACGTCAGGCATGTTTAATGGAAGGATGGGGACAAAAGTATGCTGCCAATTGAATGGATACAGCAGAGATTCCAGAGCTTCCACACAGAGGGATAACGTACTGCAAATAATAATGATAATAAATTATAATTGATTTTTTATAGACATACAAAAATTAATGACATAAGTAGAATGTATCACACATTATGAAAACTTCAATGTTCTTACCTTAAAGCCCTGCTAAGAAGCACAACCTTGCGTTCTAAGAGAAGAGATCCGAACAATTTTATAACAATAGATAAGTCAACAGTTGAAACAAGTGTCACCAAATCTCCCTCATCAAGCCGATGGTCTGCACGTCTGCGTATTGTCACAGATTTTGGAGGAGAGCCAGTGAGACTCCCATATCCAACATGTTCATTTTGCATATAAGTTTCTTCGATGGTTGGTTCAGTCAATGAAATGCTGCTTCCGGGTGCTGGGAAAGACTTTTTATACAATTCCTGGAGAAAGTGTCTTCGATGATACTGACTATGTCCATGGCATGCTGTGATCTCACGTAGGACCTAAAGTTTTAAAAAAGTTGATTTTAATTTACATCTTAATCTTAGCAATAGATTCAGAAAAAAATTGACAAATAAATGAATACCACTTTAAAATATTTAGTTCACTCAAAAAATATAATTACCTCGCGATAAAATCCAATAGCTCTATGAGAGCTTATAATGCAGTATGTAATCGGAATGCAAAAGTTTGCACCTTCCGGTAGAATACGGAAACAACAGCCAAACTTTCTTCCCCCTCGTTGATCAGTAATTGCTAGAGTGTAAAACTGTGCAGTACTTCCTTCATGACATGGCCACTCATATGAATCCGGGAAGCAGAACTCTTCAACCCCTTCTGCAAGTTTGGCCTACAAATGCAAACACAATCATTTGTAAAAGCTATATGATTGCAAAGTAATTCTTATAAAAATTGTTTTCAAAACCCTTAAAAAATACTACTTACATCTCGTGGAAACTTCTCTGTAATGTAGGGATGATAAATTCCATTTTTCGGATCCCTGTCCAAGCCTACAACCAGTAAGCACTCGAATAAAGGATCAGCGTTGTGGGCAATCTTGCTGCTTTGAATAAGTCTATGAAGTGATTCCCCCAACTCCTGCACTCGGACACTTGAAACACGTCGAACGTAGCCTTTCCTAGCCTCCACAACCTTAAAAAGAGAAACCACAGAAAAACACTTAAAATAATTTCAAATGATTTCCCAACTTCAAAGAAAACAACCCACAAAAATGCCAATACCATAAAACATGCAGTTTTAAATTCAGACTCAAAAGTGGTACAATCCTCGGATTCGTCACAACCACAACAACGCAAACAATCTTCCTTGTGATTCTTTGGTAAAGAATTTAAAGTGTCATTTGAAGAATTTATACTATTACTACTACGAACACCTTCTGTATAAAGCTGATGTGGACAAGTTGAGGTAGTCATTATTGTCACTTTCCTAACCAACAACGCAATTTTTTTATCGATAGTTTATAAATTAATAAAAATCGTGATAATGATTAAAGGCAACAGCATTAAATATCAATTGCCAATAGTGCCCCTCACCACTGGCACACACACACACGCAGCATGTTATCTCTAATTCCAACTGACAACGAAGGCAACAATGACGACAATGAGGAGAGCGTCATCAAAGCTAAAATTATAGTAAAAACTATCTATATTTGCGTGAAAGCCACTTCATTTTTTTTTACAGAATGTGCGACTACATACACGCGTTATCTTGAGATGACAAATAATATTATTGTGCAAACTCATAAAATTATAGGAATCATACATGCACTCGTATTATGTTCTTACAAGTATAGCAAATTAAAAATGAATTTTCTAAAACAAGGAAGGTTGTCGAGTCAGTCATATATTTCTTTTGCATTTACCACATTTCTCATTCCATTGTCGCTAAAATCCCTTGATTGCAATTTCTGCTAACGAGTCAATCCTTACGGATGCCAAAGCCACTCTTTAAAAGTGTATTATTCTCATTTCACACACATAACATTAACATGATTATTGCATTATGCAGACGAGCTTCTTATAATAGTACACAGCCAATAACAATGTCACAAGAAAGCTACCTGACTATTGACTGTTTGTGGTGGAGTGCATGTATGTCAGGATATAAAAAAACATAATATAAATGCATCATACTTCCTAGAGAGAAAGAAGAACGGAAAATATAAAACTGTCAATTATTTAATACTCGCTCACGAGACTGACGATACAGCACCAGACATGAATGCTGCACTAGAGCTGAATTAGCAGGTATGCATAATTCATTCATGATTATGATTATCATCAACAACACACAATGCTCGTAACGATAACAAAGTCTTGAAAAGCTCGTTCAAGTCAATTATGTTTGTGTAGATACGACAAGAAAGTAGTCAAGCGTACAGCTAACATGACTACAGACTTAAATATTAAATATGTTAATGAGCAGACGGTAGGTAAGGTTTAATGTAAGTAAAATGTATAATGATGATTTTTAAACAGTGAGAGACGACCACCGCAAAGTAAGCAAGAAAAACAAAATGTTTAAAGATAAAAACGGTAGTACAAAATTCTACAAGGATGCTCACTTCAGAGTTTATAGCTAATTTGTATAAGGTAGTATAGTGTGTGGCATCATTTCTGTGAGTTTCATGTAACAACTTATAACAGAAAAGTTATGTAAGTGCTACCGTTCGTGTATTCAGGAAAACTCTGAGTATTTTATTTTAATACTCGGTTCTTTCTTAACTAATCTCGCCTCTTCCACTTCCTCTTTTTATAGAAATGACGGAATGTGACTGGCTGACTGACAAGACAAACGTGTCAGTGGTCGGAAATAATGATATTTATGAGCATTTCTCGTTTATAGTACATAAGCGCCTTGAAAGGAGCTTTCAAAAGATATCGTATTGTATGCATCAAGCCAATTTTCATAGTTGATGCAATTGTTTCACCAGTTCACTGGTGTTGGGAACTAATTAGATGAATGAATGGTGAGGAGGTGAGGTTGAAAACGTAATATAAATATTTCGTTCTTGACTTCTACTTTGTATTTCAGAGGCTGCTAGTCCATCTCGTGAATACTTAATATACTATTTGAACTGCCTCTTGAATTTTTTCTCGTGTGCAGTTTTTTTTCTTTGTTTCTTTGCCTGACTGAATAAAAGTGCGCACATAAGTATGTACTAGTTATTGGCGTTTTGAAGGTAAAATGTTTAATTGGAATTAATTCTGCATAGTTATGATTTATGATACATGCTGAAATATTAATTGAATGTATTAAATGAACAAGAACAAACCTCTCTTGCATTGTTGGATGTGTCACCATCGTTTTCACAGTCGCTGTCTCCAGTGTCCGTTGTGCTATCTCCGATTGGCGTGTCACATGATGAAAGACTTTCTGAACCGAGCTGAATTCCAGAATCAGTACTTGAAGTAGCCTCCTTGATGGTTGAGGTGGAAAAAAGCTGGTTCACCAAATGCTGAATCTAAAATTTCAAAAAATAATAATTTTATTAAATGGTGATAATCAAATTAATACATACATTTATTATCAAATTACATACTTTAACTAGTTTCGAGCTTTTCATTGACCATGACATTACTAACTATATTCTTGTCGGTAGGTATTTGTTTTTGATCTTATGTATCTTGAATGAGCAAACTGCATAGAAAAGTTTTTAGCTTAAGTATACATTACTATGATTTTGAATTTGCTCGCAGCCACAGCCAACAAGCAACACTGCAGGTGCTTGAGGAAAAATGGGTTTTCAGTTGAAATAGACATGATATTAAGTAATTGAAATGGTTTCTAAATTAGTTTTAACGCATGCGTATGTTGACTTTATTTATCGCAAAAACCATTCGCCTGCTCCTCAGTGAATTTCACCTCGACTATAAACTGTGACTGCACAATTTTTTATTTTCTCGTAATGAAATGTTCTAAATCTTTAAAAATACCGTTATCTATCACACAATCAGTCACCATCTGCTTAGTATTGTCGTTTTCCTTACGCATGACTTATGTCGAAAGTCATCAATATTTGCACGGCACTAAATAATGTGTTCTCCCACTACCACCATGAATTATTAGTCAGGCAATATAAATATTAATATGTTAGTATTTTGGCTCCGCCAAATTGGCAGAAAAACGAAACCACACGAGAAGAAAAAGTGACATGTGTCATGAGAAATCTGCACAACGCAAAAAGTAACGACAGACAGAGGAAGGAAATGGTGGAAGAAAGCAAGAGCTTGGTGCAGCGAAGTAAGAGAAGAGAGATGAAAAGGACATTACTGTATTTTTAAACGACTGTGTTCACGTATTAACTTTGATAATTTATGTGCTTACGTTACTACACCTTTCATAAGTATGATTCTCCAACTACCACCACCACGCATTTAATGCCTCGGATAATGTCAGCAAAACCTTTTAATTGTGAGCTGCGTAGCAATCGGAATGACTAATAATAAAGATTGTGTGTAGTTAAATGGACTGTTGAGATCAAAAGCGCGTTTGGTGATTCGGCACGCAGAAAAAACTAACCCAAGCGTTTTAAAACGACTTGTGGGTGTGACCGGTATAATCTACTTTCATCTTTAACTTACGGTATTAATTACACCCGATCGTTGCTAATAATTTAAGAACTGAGGGATTATATATTTAATTTCGATATATATCACACCATTTGGTTGTTGAGAGCATGCCTGCTGTTAATTGAACTAGTACTGGTGTGTTCACCGTTATTTTGTACCTAAGGAGTACGGTTATTTTTAAAGCGTATTGTAATGCAGTCAGTAATTAACATTTCTTTTTTATGTATTTCGCCTTGGTAGATCAGCATTAACTTGTGTTGGAGTGAGTGGTGGAAGCACCATCAAATGGCCAGCTATTTAAAAATTAAGGCGGATCTTCTTGAAGCGTCCAAGTGGTTTTACTATGTAATGTTACGAGAATTTGCTGAACTAAAAGTACAGCACTCGGAAACCTCTGTTGTCCTCAAATTTATGTTAGAATTGCTATAAAAATCATATATTATTTGATTTATGTTTTGAAATGTACTTAAAGTTTTAGCACGAACATTAAAATACTTTCACTACAGATTTTGGCCACATCCTAAAGCTTAGAAGGATAAGGGAATCAGAGGTACAATAATGCGCAAGTTCTGGGGCAATTCTGATTAACCGATTCAATATCATTTATATTCAAATCACCTGAAATAAACTTATTTTTACCTTTCAGTTCCTTAACTAGATTTACACCTTTATAAAATGCCATGAAATATTATGCATTTGCACTTATTACTGTTACAGCTGCATATACTATTCTTCTAACACGACACTATTGATAAATTCATTTTATTAATTTATTACTTCAATCAACGTCCCTTCCAGTGTTGCACTAAAAATGAGAGTATGAATCTAGGTTGTTTCTAATCTAAGATTAAATATACCATTAATAAATTGAAAATCCTATTAAATGGAAGTACATTCTGCAAATGTCATTCTGTTTTTACTACAAGTTCTGCAGAAGCATAATATTGTAGCTAGAAATTTAATGATACCTTTTGATTTGATGGCAGTAAAGGAGTTGTCGATGATAGAATCTTTATTTTACGAGAGAAAGTCAGCATCCATCTTCCTTTCAAGTAAAATCTACATAGGTAGTTATTATTACGCTAGTCATCACCTTCAACTCAGGAAGTTGTCGACAATGGACATAAAGCACATTAAAAACACCGAATAAAGTAGGTCTGTCAGTGAAATCAGCAATATTTGATGACCACACATTTCGCTTTTATGAGAGCGTCTTTCTTTTAGCTAGAGACAGTTGCCGATTATGCAGAGAAGGGAGACGACATGAAATTTGAGATATTGCTTGCGATGATCTCATTTAGTAAACAAGCACATCAATTATTTGCTTCATACTTCCAATCAGAGATTTGAGATTTTGAAAATACACAAATCCAACTGCTGGGCCTACTGCCAGTGTAATCTCTACTAATGAGCATGTATGAGTAATATATGGAGAGTAGAAAAAATATTATGGGATGTGCTTTTCTCAACTAGTAATTTTGTGTTTTGCTACAAAGTTTGATGTCTCACAGCAATAGTAACCAATAAGTGCACAAGTCATCGAAAAGTAATAAAATTAAATTGATGGAGACTACCGCACTGTTTAAATTCTCAGAGAAAACAGCATCAGTAGTAATAACAAAATACTATAAATTATGCGGCTTGATGAGGTTTCTTATCATTTTTTATGCATACGATTTTCATACTGATTCATCACAATTGACGATATGTACATTGGTTTATACACTGGTGAATCATAGATGTGATTCATGTGATTTCAGTAGCTAGAGATTTCAATAATTTGAAAGACATTCATCCTTGATGATTATTCGGCTTGCCAGTATTAATAGTAATTTCATGTTGATGACGGTGAGCAAACAATTCGAACAATTCCTCTTTTCTTTCAACTTCTCTCGTATAGCGTAATTACATACTAGTCATGGTCATCACGGCATCAAGAAATGGGTGGATTTACTTTTGGATTTAGATACTGCACTAAAACTGGTTGTCTCTGTTCTAGAATTCAAAGAGGGGCTAGTTCAGAATATGTCGTTGAGATAATATTATGCACCTGTTTGCAAATCATAGTGGAATTCAAAGTGTAATAACATTCGAAATATCAGCTATAAACGATGTACCTTAATAATAATCGCTATCAAAACAATCAATGGCCTTCCCATTCCCAAAGCAAAATTTTAAAGCATTAACTTCAATAGCGTAATGTGATGTGCATATCTCCGTCTAGACTAAACACAGGGCTTGTCTGAAGAACAATTTTCAGCGTAGATTTCTAAAGAGCAAATCACAATGTTTAATGTTGCTCGATGAAAAACTGCAAATGGAAGGGATTGTGACTACTGTGAGTTTGAACCATATAATTTATTTTGCACTGTAAATACACAATTGATTCCTCATTATCAGTATATACTATATTATGTTGGATTTGCCAAATTCCAGTATATTGGTAACTTGTAATATGATATCGCATGATTGTGTTGAATTCAAATCAGAGAAAGTTACACAAAACGTTATGTGAAAATTAGAAGCATTATGTTTGTATGGTACTTAAATTAGAACTCTACAGATTCGTGGTATTTATAAAAAGAGATAAATTACATATCAAATGTCAAAGTAACAGATCATACGCCAATGTATAATTTGCAATTCATACATTTTACTCAGACGTACTACTTGGGACTATTTTCTAATCAGAAGGTTTGCAATTTTTAATACGCAGTAAAACAAAATCAGAATCAATATCAGCTTCGTTTAAGCTTTCTTCTACTATTTCCTCATGAATGCATAATATGCCAACATTGTGAAAATAATACTGGTACAGTCAAACAGCAATGATTTCAATTTAATAACACGACTTTCGTGAAACCTATACAACAGCAGTCGAACGTTATCTAATATAGCGAAATCCATATTAAAAATATATGAATAGCAATCATATCTCCGTTGATAATGCCAAGTAACAAATGCGCAATAGAAAATTATTCATTGTACTACTCCATATTATTGAGTTAACAACAAAAATATCAAATTGTGCGGCAAGTGTGAGATGTGAAGCCCAGCCATAATAGTTTACTTTTTCGAATCAATGCACCAAGAAAAGAAAATGGAAAATTAATCAGGTGTGCTTTTATGACAATCAGTTTTGCAAGACGAATGATGAGATAATTTTGCAAGCGCACACAAAAAGTGAGCATTTCTAACAGTGTCAAAAAGAACGACCCTTCTCAATAAAAACAATATAAAAATGTGAGGGGTAGCACAGTTTTAAAACTAAGCATTATAAATTAACCACTACGCATTATAACAAAAATAAGATAACATGCGATTACTGCAGTGCAAAATAAATTTATAAATTTACCACAACAGACAGTGAAAGTGCAAAATCCATTAGTCCAAATCAGATTTATTACATTACATAGCCGAATTTGGTAAACGCGAATCTTTGCATAGAACCAGTTGATTGCGTTTATTGACGCAAACACAAATCAAAACCGTTCAGACAGAAAGGCAAGAGTCGTTAGAGGGTATTGTTAAATGTCAAAACAATAATGAAAGAAAGCTTTTCCCCTTCTACACACCATTGACATTACAAAACACATTATCGTGTGGTAAGTTGTCATGATGAAACAAAAGCAAGAGCAGTATTGTGAGATTGAGATGAGATGTCACTCAGATAAGGCTAAATTGATAGGGAATCCGCAAAGAAGAGTTGATGCAGAACGTATGAAAAAAAAAGAAATTAGTTTTGTCGTTGTGGTTTTTTCTTCTTCTGGTCTGGTTAGAGTTACAACGCTATTAGTCATCTTGCCAGTATGTTTGTAATTTGCCATGACTAAAAAACTATTCAATTCTTTATCTTCAAGTTAGCAGTTTGGTCGATATGTATTTCAATTTTCTAATAAACTTCTTAAAAAGGAATGATTACTGGCAACAAGTAAACGAAAAGATGAATATATTTTTTTATTTACATACTTCTGCGAAATCCATCTAATTTGATTGATAAAAACGATAAAAAACGAATCAAACTTTGGAGCACAGAATTTCTTCTAATTTGACAGAATAATTGAAAAAGGTATATACCTAAATGTGAGGGAAGGAAAGTAAGAAAATGATTATATAAATTTTGTAAAGCAAATTGGCAGCAGCAGTGTAAGCCGTAGCAAGTTGAAGCATTTAAAAAATGAAATTATATTAATTTTGAATGAAGATAGTTATTATCTAGAGACGTGATACAGAACTTGCACGTAAAAGTTGTAAGTTATATCACTATGGCGTCCCCTCGTCAACACAAGAAGGAGAGAGATAAGTTATTTAATGCATGCTTGATAAAGTAAAATACTCGTAACAGTTATTATTATGTATGATACATCACAAATATGAATTAAATTAAAAACGCCGGCAATGATGATGATTTTCACTACCTTGTAATTACGAAGGGAAAGATGATAAATGCCTTTGCACATCTCATGCCATTTAAATGAATGACCAAAAAGGACAAAAAACTACACTTTACAATAGCACAATGTCTATCTCAATCTCACCTGCAGTGTAACTGAACTCAAGTCATAAAACAAAACAGAAGAAAAAAAAACATTTTAAGTCGTGTGATTATTTTAAACGACAGTCATTTCGTGTCATTTTAAAGTACATTTTGCACACTCGCATGTCCGCTTTTAAATACTATGATGATGATTTACAAGCCACTATGGGGCAAATTTTTTAAACTGTGTGTCTCATGAATTATTAGAGGATTTCTGGTGCTGTGGAAGGGAGGGTTGATAAATGGAGAAAAGAGGTGTGAAGTGACTGCTCACGTACGCACATAAATGTTTAATAATAATAATAAATTGCGGTAAAATGATTATGAATTGCTATGCAATAGCATAACTGCATGAACGAGAAATGAAACTTGGTTTAGAAAAACTATTGGAACAGATCACACGGGCCTGCTGTGCCTGTTTGCACGGAAAAGTCTTTACTTGTCTGTCACATTTGTTTTCTATCATTTTTGAAGATTTCCTTTTTCGTTTCGTTTCTATTCCACAATACAATCATGATAAGATCATCTCCAAGATTATTAAGAGCTTCAAACTTCTGAAATGAAACGAACAGTTAAAATAACATAAACGCAGTTGTGTTGTGTGTATTCTCTACCCATCAATATGAAAATTATGATGATGTTGTTTTGAGAGCCAACCCCCACGTTTAGATGAGAAACAAAGGTTTAACAAAAATCAATGAATGGCAGAACCATTAAAAAATCATCAAATTTTTCAAAGATGCTCATTTCAGATGGAACTTTTAGCAGGAAGAGTAAAATGAAGCATCCGTAGTAAATGAATTTCAAGGTATCGCCCCTTATACGGAAGCAAGGGAATATATAGAGACGCCATATTCACGACACGATACTCACTCATGAGTACTACGTGGGTTCGATTTTTACCAATACTGTGAAGCCATAAAGCAGTTTTACGATTATGTAAAATTCAGACTGTGCTCACAAAACACTCTTCCCCGCAGTCTGGTACTTGTGCAGATATATATTGAGCAGAGTCCCAACCGCCAAATAAGACATCTTCTCTAGATTATATAGAGTTACACATAAATGACAAGACGGAAATTCAAAAACAATAACCTTCACACTATCTTTGCAGATTTAAACGCATCATAAAGTGGGCATCATGGGCCGTCAACTGATAACAACTATGAAAAGCAGGAATTGTAGATATAGGATCGTGTGAAGCTTTCAATTAGACTTTTATGTCCGCCTCCAAAATACAACACTCGTAATTCATGCAGTGCACTGCAGCGTAGGAACAACACAAAAATATTATTAAGCTCTCTAGAAATCATAGTAATAAAATACCGAGAAAATACACATCATAATATCTTAGAGACTATGAATAACTTTTTTTCGGACACGTTACAAATGAGTCAGCAGATTGCATGTTCCGCACATCAAGGGAGCATTGTAGCCGTCGAGTGATGAAGATGATGATAAGTTATCAATAGTTTTATGCAAAATATAATAATGCTCATATAATAATGATGATGATGGTGAGTTGGGGGTGTTGCAATGGGGGATGATGACGATGATAATTACATGTTTAGATATGTGATTACCCTTTTAGTGTGTAAACACAAACTAATGTTAGACAAATATATCAAGACAAATCATGCATGTTATCTTACGAGCATAAATGACAAATAACAGCACATGGGTGGAAGACAACCACTCTCAAATATTCTTGGATGGATACCTACCTAAATTTTTATGAGATGTACTCTTTTTTAGCCCAGCACATGAGTTGGCATTTTCAGCGTCATCGCATAATGAGTTGTGCTAGCACACTGGTAAAAAAACGTATAGCAATGATGGTACCCACATAATGAGCGACGAACGCCATGGTACTTCCATTGTGCATGCAAGATGCTTCACGAATTCATATTGCAGTAAATAGTGTCTTTTTAAAATCTGAAGCAGCATCCCAATTCACACAGTGCGTTCACCTCAAAAGACTACCCGAGCACTTTACCTTTAGCATCATCAACTTCATCATAATCTAGCGACGACGACGACGACACTCTCCTAGTCATAATCATTATTATGAATTCAAGGAATATAACAGATTATTGTAAAAAGAAAATATATAAGAAGTTGTGCCGCTATCACATCACAATTGCACGAAAAATATACACGGACCACTGGTGTAAACGTATTAAATGTGTGAATATTGTGCTTTATACTTGCTCATCATGAAACCAGAGAGAATGTAAGAAAAAGCTTTTGGGTAAATATGAGATCCTCATTATTATTCGACCGTGTTGCTGAATTGGTAATTAATATTAGACAAAAAATTCGACATACACGTATATATACAGTGTAGAGTAATAATGTGTAATGAAAGAATGATAAAACCTGTGAAATTCATTAGCATACAAACACGCATTAATAACTCGCAAGAGAGCGTAATGAATAAAACTGCATCACATTACTATGTCAACCCTGTCGTCATAAACATCTTATGCAATTTTTAGTTACAGTGATTTTCATCCCTCTCTTCCCCTCGACTTTGTACGCTAAAAGCTATCATCTCGCTGTGTGCCTAAATTTTTCGCTCTTCCTGTAATTTTATGAAAGAAAAAGGTGACTACCTAAGCACACAGCATGCCCAGATAGGGCTCAAATGACTTTCAGAAACATCTTTTACCAGACATACGGTTAATATAAATGAGGAAGAGATAAAAGTAAATAAATAAACTTTACTATGATGTCTGCACAACAGGGAAAATGTTCATTCATAAAAAGCGTATAAATAGCATTTGCGCTGCAATTGCAACAATGTTTCACGTTGAAAGACAAAAGGCAAACATAAATGGCTAAAAATCCAGCAAATGGGTAGATTGCATGAATCGAGAGCTCAAAAACCAGACTAAAAACCGTGCAGGAAACAGTATATTTATTTTTTATAATGAATTGTCTGGTTTATTTGAACTATTAAAAAACAAACAAAAACTATACCTAGACCATTCATTAGCCTTTATGCAGTTTACACAATGCAGCTTTTGAGAACCTTTGCTTGTACTTAAGATCATGATTACTTGGATGATGTGATGACTATGACGGTTTTTTGAAAAGAGATCATTTCCGAGCAAGATTGCATTTGTGTTGAACTTGTACCGTCAAAAATTTAGAATTTCCAATTGAGAAGGGTAAGAGGCATTTTAGAATTTTTTACAGTAACAAGTCACGTATAAGTACTTACATGTTTAATACCAGTAGGAAAAATTCACACGCAAAGAAATCAAGTACATAAAGCGAAATGAGTAGTGCCGACTGCCGATAGGTATTCGGAATGCGATATCTTCTGTAGAAACAGGTCCTCATCTTCAAATTTCCTTTCTTTTGCTGTGAAATTGAAAGCGGTTACTTTGTGTTTTCATAAAAAAAGAAGGAAGGTAGAACAGAAATATTAGTCGTAGTGCAGTGACCAGTTAGCCTGAGTGATATAATATCATAAATTCATACTAGAGAGGTAAAGTTTGCTTCCTTATTTTTCTCATGACAACGGACAACGACACGTAGAAAACGTAGAAAATGTACATGGATAATAGGCGGATGGTCGCTTGAAGTTCGCCATTTACAAAACATTCGTACCGCATCTTATCACTGTGATCTGTGTGATCTTATTGCTTATTCTTGAATTGTTGACACTTGAAAGTAGATGATGGCAATTTTATTGTTACTAATAAATAGCTATATTCGTACATGGCATTTTACTTATCTGCAACTTTTGCTACGTTGATCGCTACTTCCGTTACAATGGAGATGCATTTGATATAATGATGCTTTGCATATTCAGTTTCTGGTGGATTTAAATATTTGAACTTATTCACACTAATCTGTGCATCTACACATGACACATTGAGTTGTAAAGTAAGAAAAAACAGCCATGGAGAACTTCAAGACAAGTTTTATGTAATAATACGACTTTGAAATCCCAATACGAAATCGCGTGCAGAATTTTACATTTAAGTATTGTTACTACTATGTACACCATTTTGCGCTACTTATCTCAGTTTTACAGCATTCTAAAGCATATAAATGTACATATTTCGTAGGTATTTGCACTTTTGCAGAATGTCTGCTTGAGGCTGACATGCTCCGGCCAATTAGATCAAATGATTGCAGACTTTCTTCAACTGTCTGTTGGCTATCATTAATTTGTTTCGAAATTCACGTTCGAGTCTCTCCGTTCCGTTGCAAAGATACAACACTACACAGGCGAGTCAATGTCAGTACTGTAGTATCATAGCATGCTACAAGATATTGTTCACCGTACATTTAAATTAATGCACCCTAGTATCAACAGCAACCATGGTTATGATCATGCTTTTTCTAGGCTTAGTCTAACTTGCAATGATGATGATAATAATAATAATAATAATAAAAAGCCAGAAAAACAGGAAGAGATAGATCAGCTACTGCGTTCCTCTTCGCCAGGCATAATCACCCTCGTGAAAGAAGTACTCCGACTACTTACGTATCTATCATTAGTATGATTATTATCGCCCAATCCTGCTCATTGCATTGTTTTTGCTGTACAAAACGAGAGTGGGCATTGGCCACTGAGTATTTATGCAAATCTTTTGTATTATGAAGATAAAATTTCATCTTCCGCCAGGATTAAAGATAGGTATGTATATGCAAGGGATATTAGTGTAATGTTATGCCCATTTCTCGTTTCCTCTTTCGCAGGTAACAGGAACAGACTTCTTGCGGTAACTATATGAGCTAAAATGCACCAAAGCAATTCATCCATTCATGTGGGTAGGGAGAAGAAGAAAATCTGTAGATGAATGCATAGTCCATGCACAAGTAGTCATATTTTTTGAAATGTAAATTGGATAGATAGAATAGGTATAAAATTCTTCAATATGACTTTCCACTGAGCATGGGAAGATGGAACGGTTTTAGCTGAGAAAATCATACAGTAGCAAACAGAAAATTATCATATTGCATCACGAAAACCTGCACGCAAAGTGTAAATGAAACGGGGTGTGCATGCTATGCTACAGAAACGGATATAGCTTTACCAGGTAAAAATTACCTGGCATGATGCGCAAAAGCTGTAAACTTACGAGAAACGCAAAGAAAGGAAAAAACAAGTTACTGTCCACGGTCATTTCAAAAATCACTGTATATTTAACAACTACGCAAGTTAACAAAAGATGATTGAAGGATTCAAGTCACAGGAATTACAATCACAGCCTGGTAAAGAACCTCGTCAGGAGTTTTCCTTGTCCAAGTTTAAAAACTTATTGTCAGCCTCTTATAATGAACGCATAAAAATATTGAAAATTTACCTTCCATTTTTTAACGTAATCTGAACTACGATGAAGCCTTAATAACCAATGATGATAATAATGCATTTTCTTTGTTTGCTAATAAACACAAGTTTTTCTTTTGGCATGGACCCCTCACTCTGTAAATTGCACAGTAGTATCGTCATGCCAAACAACGTTCAAACTCACGGGTGAAAAGTTTAAAGTTATGTGAGAAAATAAATAGCTGTCGGGTGATAGTGATAAGAAATACAGCATTAAGCCGTGTATGATCCTGCCATCGGAGACTACTATGCTGTGGCCTGTTTTTATTATTATTTATTCACATTGCATAAATCTTTTATGCATATGAAGTACATACGTATGCAAGCGTAGAGCCAAGTTGGATTTTTAAAAAATGCTCTAGTGGGAAGAAGATCGGAGCTCTACAAATGCAAATTATATCTTCAATGCTACTATTGTTACAGAGAAGACCAACGAAATCTAATACAAGGGTGTGATCTTTCATTTCATCTGAGCAGAGCGTCTGCCACTTTTATCATTTTCCTACTTATTCTAGGATATATACTATTACAAATTCTTGATATTATTGCGAACAGAGACCAGGTGAAAATATGAAAAAATAGGTGTTCAAAAGTCAAAGGACTTATCTTTTTTTGTGTTCTGTCTGATATAACAACAAAAGAACATAACAGAAGATGTTTAACTTGTAAAGGCATTTGTATGCTCAATCGTACATCACCTTGTCAGCCTCCTTGTTGTCAGTCATCATCGCCGCAACTCAAGGTGGAAAAGTCACTCTCCTTTTATGTGCTCTGACTTCTGATAAAAAATCAGAGTAACAACAACAATCAGGAAGGTGAAGAGAGAGAATACCTGAACATCACAATTTTATTACGCATTTATCCACAAAACCACAAGAGTGATGTGGATGTAGGTATGGTATGATGGTGTAGTGATATAAGTAATAGAAAAGAAACACCTTGAAATATGAGATTCGAGTTGGGAATTACTAAAAACCTGTGCCAGAATTGAAAATGCAAGAGTTTAATTTTGATTTGAGCTTGATGAGTATTTCCTTACTGGTCATTGAAGATCATGTT
>JAQIXW010001155.1:0-21251 GCA_034700685.1 Willowsia buskii
AGTATGAGTTGCCAAAAGAGGTGAATCCTCCTCCGGGTAGTGCACCCCTCCTCATAATCCATCCATCAGCCTACCTCCGTAACAAGGTGGCAGACAACCACCACACAAACGGATCTCCTACACAGTCCTCCACGTCCAGCTCAAACTCCTCCTCGTCGGGCAGAGGTCATCATAATAGTAATCATCTCAGCAGTAGTAACCACCACTCCTCAGCATACTACCTCAGAAGCAGCGTCAGCAGCAACGCTGGCACCCATCACCATCCCCAGTCGCTTCTCAACTCCTCCACAGCGACATCATCAGTATCTCAACAACAGCAACATTATCATGTACGATCTCGTAGCAGCAGTAGCAGCAACGCTGCCGTTTCAACGGAAGATAACCGAGCCTCAATCATAATGAACTGTCCTTACGGGAAATGTGATGAGTGTAGTAGCGGAAGTAGTAGTAGCAGTGCTAGTAATAACAGTGCCAATAATGCTAGTGGAAGGGTGAGCAGTGTCATCAAGAAACTGGGCTTTCAGAATAATAATTCAACCTCCTCTTCGTCCTCCTCCTCTTCTCAACAGTCTGCAGCAATAGCAGCGGCAAACGCTGCCGTTCAATATTATGGATCTCCAGCGTCAGGGGTTACCACCCGGGCCAGCAGTAATCTTCGAAGTCATCAACTTCGCCAACAGCAGCAACAACTCTATGAGACTTCTACGCTGTCGGATGGCCTTTCAGGCATTCTCAACAGCACAAGCCAAGGTGTGATAGACTACGCAAACGTGGTAGCAGCTACCGCTGCCGCTGCAGTCGTTGTTGGAGGAAATCCTGGTGCAGGTTCTTCAATATCCGCGACCAGGTCCTCTCTTTCCAACTCGAGTAACAAGAGACTACGGATGATGAGTCAGCAACAACAGCAGCAAAACGCTGCCGCAGCGATGGCTGCAGCGGCAGCAGCCGCCGCCGCTGCTGCCGCGGTGGCAAACAACTCCGCTTCCGCACTTCACCCCTCCCACGCCCACCTTCAGCAACAGCCATTTGCTCAGCCCATTATGGAACCTTTGAACCTCGCTGTAGCCCCTGTGAACAATGCAGCTGTACATAGTCAACAACAACGGGACCGCAGTCCGGCATCCCCAATGGTTATCTATCATCAGCAACATCATCGTGCCATGGGTGGAAAGAGTGGCAGTAGCACAGCAAGACTATCAACTTTAAGTCAGATTCAACAACAACAACTTCATCATCAACAACAGCAGCAGCAACAGCAGCAAATGCATCTCAATTACGCATCAACATTCCCCACTGCGCAGCAAAATAGCAGTGCGCAAATGATCCTCCAGCAACAAAATCATCATCCCCAACAACAACAGCAGCAACAACTACAATATACCCACCCACAACTTCTCCAACAACAGTATCAACATCCTCAAGCCAATCTGTCCACTTTGTCCTCATCCAAGGACTGCCCTCCAGTGCCAGTAGACAAGGGCTCTGGCTCTGATTCCGGTGTTTGTTCCGAAAACGAGTCTGATCCGAGTCCTCCAATGTCACACCACCATCGCAGTACCAATAATGGCGGGGGTCATCATCATCAAAATAATCACATGCACACCAGCCAACAACACCCCCACCTCCAGTCATCAGCTTCATCCGCACTTTCTCAACATTCTTCATACCATTCGTCGAGTCAGTACGCGTCTGCAGCCACGTCGCAGAATACCACAAGACGGTCTTCCATTCTCGCCTCTCAAGATCTTTCCTCGTCATCCGCCGGTAAGTAGAGAAAAAAAGTTAAATTCTATAACGAAATGATAGTTAGTGGAACAACCTTCTTATCACGTTTCCAGAACACATTCCAGCCAGACTTTTTTAATGTACATCTACATTTTTTGGACCACCACATCTCATATATAATTATGCTTTATCACTCGCATTTATCATCATTAGTGTAATACTCCATATTATGCGTGTACTTTGACGAATACTGAATGAATGAGTCTCTCTATTATAACAACTACTTTTTCTCCCACTCTCTCTATTTAATGGTGACACAAAATATTCTTACTTTAGATTCTCCTCATCTTATTATCATCCCATTTTGCATTGTCGTCATACCTTTCCTGCCATTATTAATACCCCGGCTCCACCGCCACCAACATTTATTCAACTATGCACATTATGCATAGGCAATATGAAATGTACTCACGTCTTCTCTCCTTCTGTTTTCGAGTGTAGGTATGCACGCATGCATAAAGCTGCTTATTTATTCTCTCCTCTCTCAACATATTTCTTTGTGTGATGAGTTCTTGTCCGCCGCCTCATATCATCATGAAGGCTGATATTCTATATAGACACATGCCGTATAATAATAATAATAATAATAATTCCTCATATTACCTCAGCGTATACCTCCATAAACTAACTTGTTTACAGTGAACAAATGAACGGTGAATCTATCTATCCTATTTTTTCTCCTTCAACTTGTAACAGAGTACACTAAACTTGCATATAAATACTTGATAGTTGGTTGCCTGATTCGTGTTGTTCGTTGTCGTCAGTCATCACATCGCTGCTAACCGTGAACATGGTCGTTTTGTATGTAGTGAAATAATATGAAAATCTTTTAAACAAAGAGCTGCCTTGTTCCATCATCTAACAAGCAAAAAGCAAAGGAGGAGAAGAAGAGAATCTTTCTTAATCCCAGGCAGACTTGTCTTGTGACTTGTTTCAGGCTTGAAAAGGAAGAAAAACACTTTTTTTGTTTGCTTCCTTTCTTTCTCATGCATACTCTTTTGCTCATCGCATCATCAGAAAATCTTCATGTTTCTCCACTCGTTTCACAGGCTTTTGTTTAAAAGATTTTTCCTCTCTCTCTCCACCTTTTTCTTTTTTGTCTACAGAGAAATAACTTTTAACTAAGAAAGTACAGAGGTGATACAGTACATGCATAAAGGCAATAATCATATATATATATATAGGAAGAGGACGAAGACGATGAAAGAAGCTAGTAAGATGAGATGAGAGGATGATAGATGCAAATGGATAAAAACGTAAAATGTACTGGAATGGAATGCAATGATGTCTCTCTTCTCTCTCGTTATAGAATGTCTTGGATAAAGATGAACATCATCATCAGCATGCCATTCTACTATGATTCCTTGTGTGAGAAGAGTCTTTTAAATAATGTCTGTTGGTTATGCATAATACATGGAACCATTCAATGATACACTTGCATGCTTATGTACTACTTATAGAAGTATAGAATCAGTAGTGAAATTACTAGTAAAAAATAAGAATAGAAATGTGTAAAATGTATAATATACCGGTAGCAAATGCGAAGATATTTGGAACTCTCATCTCATTATTATTACAAAAACAGACGAATTCATTATTTAGCAAAGAAAGGGAACAACCTTACAGCTATATTATCCATATCTGATAAAGATTCTCTTGTCATGTGCGAAGATGATACGTTTGTAGTGTCTCTACTAGATAGGTATCTATCTCTGCTGACTAAATTACAAACGGAAATGCAAAAGTAAATAAGCAAATTGAACATATAATCATTTGAAGCAGACATGGCTTCCAGAAGCGTACCTAATTGGTTTAGACGTATTCAAAGTATCTATATAGTAGTAGGTACATTATTGTACTCATAAATTTTTGTTTACAGTGATGAAAAACGCGGAGAATAATGATAATGTGCAATATGAACTTAGGTAGTCGTCATATCTGCTGTATCCAAGTTTTGTGTATGCACTATAAAATATACTGTTTATTTTACATGAACAGTTATTTCCACACGGAGCCATCATCACCATCATCATCGTCAACGTATTTATCATAAAATGTGACTTTGCTTCGTTATGTGTGCACTTACAACTAATACAGTAAACCTTGGTCGCTATAAGCCTTGTTAATATTGTTGGACTTGTGTGTAGAGACAAAATAACAAGAGAAATCACAGACCATCATCATCTCAAGAAAAACTCTCGAGCAACCAACTACGCAAAATGAGTGTAAACAGAGAGAAAAATATAGGAAATTGAGGTTACACTACTTTACGATGACGATGTTGATGATGATACTGAAATGAATGCATTTTGCCTTGAATGATGATGCCTTGTTGCCTTTACAAACAAAAGTTGGTTGGATTTGGTTAGGTTTTCTGTGTATTAGCTCATTTGGATGAGCGGCAGGCGGATTAGCTGTTGTAATGGCACTGCACTGACTGCAGCATGAGTATTGATTATATATCTATGTATATATGCTGTATTTACAATATATCTGTGAGGAGAAAATATCTAAGCAAGAAAATCAAAGCTTATCTTTTTACTTGATTGTGGTAAGCTTTTGTATATTTGTAGCAATTTTTTTCTCTTGCTACCATCGTTCGTCGGCGGTTTTTGTGATGTGATAAGTGAAAATATATTCCACTGAACATGTCACGCTGAGAAGACTTGGATCAACCGATTTGTCTACTTTTCATGCATTTTGCGTTAGGAAATGGTATATTCTGTGTAGAATATACATGATGATTATTATGAATTCATGGCCTTTTCTAGTAGTACTAATGGTAAATTCATCGTTCTCCTTGCACACGGATGGATCGATATGCCTACATAGACGACGGCAATGGCGATTGCTCTTCAGAAAGCGTACAGCGCTCGAGAAATATTAGATTAGTATTTTCGTTTTCTGGTGGCGTTGTTGCCGTCTATTTCACAATGAATAATACACAACCAATTTGAGCATGTTCAGAAAGAAGGTTTTCTCTAATAATTCTATCAAAAACTAGTAGTAGTACTCATATAGCTCGAAAGTTTATGTCGTTTTGTTACGTTTTTTACTCTTGACTTGGTTTTGTGGGGATTTTATCGGGGAAAAACTGGTGATTGTAACATGATGCTCTTCACACTCTCTTTTTGTACGTGTCTATTAAAGAATATTATGCGCCCAACAAAAATTGTCTATTAAACCATAATATCTCTGTGTATTACTATATATTATGCTATATGTGTGCTTTCATAAGGGAATGCTGTTTACCAAGAAGCAATAATATATTATAAGATTTTGGATGAAGATAATCTGGGAAATAAACACGGTTATTTTCTTCTTCAGCTGCTGCCAAAGCACATAAGTATGTAGGCTACGACTGCAAACTATATAAGCTGACGATATTGAAGGTTTACTTATTATGGCCTATGCTGATACTGTTGTTTTTGCTGGCTCTATTTTCTTGTCCGGTCCCACCCCAACAGTAAAGCTGTCATTTGAGAAGCATTGAGTGAGACAGACAAGAAGAAGGAACAACAAGTTTTTCTTCAAAATGTTAATATAGAAGTGAGGTTGAAAAAAGTTTAAGAAAAAGTTAAAGAGAGGTCTGAACTGAAAAGGAATGATGATTATTATAAGTATACTGTAACTTTTGGTTTTGGTACTTTACTACTTTAAAGGTATCCTTTTATCATCTCCTTAATAATAATACTTCCTTTAAGGCATATCGTGAGGATTTCAAAAATAGGAATCATTCAAGCACGAAAATTAGTGGTCACAGAGTGCACTTGGTTATGTGTGCAGTAAAACTGAAGAAAAAATAATAATGGAAGGAAGGAATTACCTATCACAATTGCAAAGGGAGAACAGAAAATCCCTTCTTACTTTTTTCCACATAAAATTACTCTGCTTACCCTACCCAGCCTGCTTGTACAAGAGTTTTTATTATGAAATGATTTATTCACTTGCATCTCCATCATCCAGTTTGAGTATCAGTAAAGCAAATGCAGAGCATCATGTCCACCTTTAAAAGTACTTTTGAAGGTAGTATGCACCTTTTTATACCCCGTCATCGTCTACAATTACAATTAAGTACACAGCCCCAAGAAGAAGAAGTAGAAGAACCTTTTCAGGTTGTTCGGCTGCTAAAGTTTTTTTTGGTACCTTTTTCCCTACTTCCCTTTTCTTCATTCTCTTGGTCTGGATTCTCTGGACTCTAAGACTACTTATTATAAACGATCTAGTGGGAAAAAGAATAAAAGTAAGGGATCGTTTATGACATTTTATTGTCGATGGACACGGATATGGGCGGAAATCATAGCTTACGTTACATTGCTCATACTCATAATAATATTATATGGAGTTGGTTGAACTGCTGCTACTGCTCGCTATTACCACCACCTTCATATAAAATGTAAAGGCTACACTTTTATAAATTTTCTTGAGAAGAATATATATCTATGACAGATAAATGCACTCATTGTGCTTAGTTCTATTTACTCAAACAATTTTCCATTGTTCTTTTCTTCGTGCTTATTGCCATTATTCTCTATCTGCGTATAAAATTTTCGACAAAGAAACATCATGTGGGATCTTCATTGCTGCTGATTTGTGCGAGAGTCGTAAATTCGTAAATAAAAGGACATACAGCTTTTATTATTGCTCCTCAAACTATAGATATTGTGACACTTTTGCAGTGGCAGTAGCTCTGAAAATCGTTTGATTTGAAAACAATTTTTGGGTGAAGAAGTAATCAATCTTGCTGAGCAAACAAAAGAGTTGGGATGTAGTGGACAAAGAGATGTTCATTATGGACAGCATGTTTACGTTTACGGAACCACGTCCACTATTTTTCTTTGTTTCTTTTTTCGGCTTCTCTTGTTTGCCTTTTGCTTGGCTGCAAATGTGCCTACATGGATTCCATGCCATGCGCAGTGAAGTGTAATGCTGTATGTCTGTCTTGCTTCCTATGAAACCGGAATCTAAGTAAAAGTATAAGCAATGGTAGGATTGATTTTGCTGCAAACTTATTCTCTCTGAAAAGTTGGACTTTTTTCGTAAAAAGCATACTTTTTGTATGGGTGAATTGATGTTGATGTAATTGGGTTGAAAAAGGGTCGTTTTTCTAGGTTGATGTCGTTGACGCAATAAAAACAGTGAAACTGGCTATATGACCAAAGCTAATGCATTTGATTTGGAATTCGTTGGATAGAGAAGAATAATTTGAGGATATAATAAAAAAAGAGGACGATTATAACTATTATGTAGTCGTTTCCTAGTTAAAGTATAAACATTGTTCATGAAACCATATCGTTGGAAGAAGAATGCGAATAGGAAGCAAGAACTTAAACCATATCAGGGAATAATTGTGAGTGCTTTTGTGAGAAAGATTGGTATAGTATGGCATATGGCGTAACAGTTTTCTTTCTCATTGTAATAATAATAGCACAGCAGCAGCAGTCACAATAAATGGCAATCAGCAAAAATGCTTAAAATGTTTACCATGCACATGATATTCTTTCTGGAAAATCTCGTTTACATCGCTGTCTAATATGAAATGAAAGCTGTGTGACGGGACGTGACGCTGGTGGTAACACATATAGACAACTTATACAACACTGTTGGATTTGCATACTATGATTCTGTGTCTGGGTCGTTGTCGCTGCTCCTGACGCTGATCTCATTCTATATCTATCTGTTGTGTAAAGGAAATCAGCATTGAAAATGCATTCATAAATGAAATGGCTAGAGCCTCGTATGCCAAACGATAATGGACGATGGTGTGTACAATATTTTGAGTGCCTGGTTAGTGTTTGGTGGAAAAAGTAGGTTTTTTATCGTATAGTTTTGGGAAATATAGTGGATTACGTATAAATTCTTAATAGAAAGATGAAAACCAGGAATAATAATGACGTGCACACATAATACTCTATAAGTTCATGCATTGTATAATCAGAGCAGCGAGCTTTTTTTGCTATTGAATATGAGGCAGAGTTGACGATGATGAAGATTGGGGAACTGGAAGTGAATCGAATGGTTTTTGTTACAAGTTGCTATACTCTGCCTCTTTGTAGCTCGCTCTCTATTTGCTTCGACATGGCCTAAATTACATGTTACAGATATTTTTTGGTTTCAATACAGAGAGAAAATGGATAGCAGAAAGCTGGTTGCTTGATGGAGTCAACGAAAATTGGAATCAAGACATGGGATATATTAACGATTTTTTCATGGGCATTTTTTAACGTTACCGATCACCACGAAAAAAGCCTTTTTCCGAAAAAAATATATATGTAATTTTTTACTAATACATACCTTCGTAGATGTCGATTCGAACAAAGAACGAGCTAGGTAAATTTTGTTACGGTTATCAAGCATTTGAAAAATGATGGATATTTTGATGGTAGTAAAGTAGTAATGTGTATTCCCAAAATGTGTTCCTGAATGTTACGGTTTGTTTGGTTTTAGGGAACAAATTAACAAAGTGATTTAAAACTGAAGATTGGAAATCAGGGAAAGGTACTTTATATTCATAGGACTTTTCAAAGCATTCATATATAAGTTATGTTTTTTGTTATTTGTAGTTTTGAAGTAGTTTTTTTGTGTTCAATGTACAAGTCTATTTCATGCCCATCCGAGCTTAATGATGGTTTTGTAAATTTTTAATTGTTTTTTTCCTCTAAAATTAAGTATTAAAAGCTCTGTAAATACGTCAGCTTAACATTAATTGAAGTTATACATGGACTGCCATTGTTTTGAGAAAGGAACATAATAAATATTATTTTTCAATTTTAAGACCATTTAAAATGCAAAACAAAAATATTTTTTGTGGCAGAGTAGTAGCCATACACCTAGTTTAGGTACCACATTTTAAGCCCATCATCACATTTAAAGCTTGAAAAGCGTAATCATTTCTGAATCTATATTTAACACTACCATTAACTATTTTTCGACATTTTGTCTTCTCCAAACATTCAGCCTTTTATTATGCATCCAAATAGTAAACAGTGAATTGTTACATGTTAGCTGTTAAAATGTTTGCAAGAGAGGGTTGCACTTGCACACTCGTAGAGAGACATGAAATGAGAGTACACACAGATGTGTAATTTCCCAAACAGCAAACCATTTCCCATTTCCCCCATCATCTCAACCTGATCATCAACTTCACCGTCATTATTATTACTGCCACCATTACTACATTATGTGTTATGATGATCCAATAGTGGATTGAGAGCTTATCCAGTTCAAATTTCACGTTTAGATAGTCTTATCGTCTTACTATATCGTCCTTTTGCCGTAAGTATACGCATAAACTATTATAATGCCTTACATCCACCACTCACATTAATGAAGCAGAAAAGAGTGGCAGATAAAGTCAGGCACACAGGAAAAGGTTTAAAGGTAGTAAAATCTAAATTGAAGAGGAAATTTAAGTGAAGTTGTTGGAATGTAATGATGGAAAACCACAAAGGTCTCTAAACACGCAGAACCATACACACACACATAGTCGATCAGAATGAGCCTCTCTCTTTCCATCATCAAGCCAAGTTATTTAGAGAGACCAACAAAGCCAGGCGAAAACCAGACGATCAAAACTTTAACATGAGAGCTTCTCGCTGCTGCTACTACTACAATAATAGATTATTTTGGATCGACTCTAAAGGAGAGAAAGAGAGACGATGTAGAAGTTATAATGCTTATATATGTAGTTTGCGGTGATGATGACGATGGCAGTAGTTCAGTGGTACCCTTAACCCTTTTTCCTTTCTTATGCGTCAATCCTTCCATCCATCCATATCTATCCATCTGATACTACCACTATTCCTCTAGAACAGCCATCACATCAGCACACGGTTCACGACTTTGCTTCTGTTGTTGACGATCATGATGATCTTGATGATGCATTCTGCATTCCAGTTGTATCAGCAGGAAAGGTAGTGGCTCTGTCCTAGGAACTTTGTGTGAGTTGGGTTGGTTCAGTAGTAAAGAAAAAATTATTATTATGGCTGAAATGTGTGAGTTGAGTGGAGAAGAAATGAAAGGGTTGAGTTTCAGTTTTGGAGCTGTACATATATTTCTCACACGGGGAGACCAAAGCCACGTCTTCATTCCATAAACATTAAGATTGATATCGATCGAGGTCTCTCCTCTTAAATGTGCGAGAGCTCACATTTTATATCTATCTAAACATGTACACATTGTGTTTCAACTAAAATGCATAGCTCCACAAACAAAACCAACCCATGATCAAGTGTGAAAAAATAAGATGGTGATTTCCCTTCCCATTCCCCAAATACTTTCCAGCCTACAAAAAGAATATTTAGTGGGATAATATATGATTATATATGTATATGCTTGTTTGGATTTCAATCCCTAAATCCAAAGTTATTTGATGTCCAACGTGGTATCCCTGTGTGTGAGCGGTGGCTAGTAATCTTTTGGATGACGACGACAGCCAAAATGGGTATTGAAGATGAAAGAAAAAAGGGTTAAAAGTAGTTTTGATTTTTTCGAATTGAATGCACCGAGTAAAAGTTGCAGCAGAGTTTATTTCCCTTTTTGTAAAATTCCAAGTAATTTAATACTACCTGACTGAAGAGACACATAGATTTGTTGCGTACCGATCCCCAAATGATTATCTTTCTTTTACATGCGCATCTCACATCATGAAACAGTAATGTGAATTGAGAAACAAAGAAATTATTTATGTGAAGTTGTGTAGGTCGAAAATAAATAGCTCACCATCACCATACTACTTACTACCTCATCATCAGAAGCCATAAAACCCTTTTTTCCTTTTGTTTTTCTCCCGAAATATAAAATATCTCGTCTCCCATCTCCCAAAATGAGGATCAGCAGATCATCCTTTTGCTCCCTAGAGCCATTAGTTGTGCGTCTTAATTTCATAATGATACGCTTTTCGAAAAATACATCTTCGTAATAATACTCAAACATTTTTTAGCCCTAAACAATTTCAGATGATTCGAAACTGAGATTTTCAAAAAAATTAAAACTATTTCCTTTCTTTATCCTCAGCAATTTTCAGTATTTCCATAATAATTCCTTTGAGATGATTATTGCCCATCATGGACTTATGGAACTAAAGATTATATGAGCATGTATACAGAAGGACCTTATAGTTTTCTTTATATGAGCTCTTATTATATTACTTCATGCTACGCATATTATTGCACTCAATGTGTTTCATTTCATTGTTCCAACGTGTTTACGTTTTCTACTAATCTACATGCATTTATCCCGCCGTCGTCATTATTAGATTTTTTTCTTTCCGTCCAAATCCAAGAAACATGCTTGCACTTTATTATTATTGCACTATATACATTGTGAAAAGCAAAAAATTCCAAAGAGGAAAAGGGTTTTTACACGCTTAACTCTTTGATAAAGTAAAGCCATGATTCTGATAAAGCATAACCATCCCCCACACTATTTACTCGCTTTTCCCCGTAATGCCTATCTAATTGTTGGCAAAGCAGGTATTTTGTAGTCAGCAGACATGCATGCCCAATAATATCCATATATCCTTTTACTTTATTACTACCTGAACTAAAACCTCTAGACTTTTAAGCAAATTCAAGCACAAGCATACAAAATTAAACACAAGTCAAGAAAAAATTGTTATAAATGCTACTATATAACTATTAACTATAGTATATTCCATATAGGAAAGCAAAGTCACTGAGGTTGCTGTACAAAAGATTTTTTTTATCCAGCAGCAGCAGCAGGAGAGCTGTAGTAGTGTCCGTGTTTACTGTGTAGGTATGCATGTGTGTGCACAGCCGTCACAATTTTCTCTAGTTAAGTTCAGTTCACTGCACTTATACTACTACTCTGCTTCTCCTGGCAGCTAGCAAGGTTGTTGTACAATCTAACAAACGTCAGAGCACAGGGAACAATGTAAATGTAAAAACGAGCATATATAGACTACATAGGTAATATAATCATTGATACCTATGTTATAGGCAGATATATAATTTTATTGGATATATGCATGCACAAAGTATTCACACAAAGAAAGGAAGAGAAAATCCTAAATTGAACAGACATCACAAAATCGTCATCATCATCATCGTGATTCTCCTCGTGACCAGAGGCTATGTAATATTTGTGCTGTTGTGCTGGCTAGCTGCAATGATGACTGCAATGTATCTAAAGTATCTTTTTGATTTTTTTTCATCCTGGCTAACTGTGTGGTAGTGTATGTTCATATGTTGTCCTACTCCAATAATGGCATGGCATGTTATTATTTTTACTACAGTGAACGAACTTAACCCATCTTCTTCTCGATCATCACAATAATCTCGTGATGATGATTCTTATGAAAAAATACTTTTTATTTCTTCTTGTATCCATCTTAAATGAGCCATGCACGAAAACGAAATGAAGGCAGAAAAAAAAACAGTTTGCGTTTGATTTTTTCTCGCTAAAGATGATCAAGATGGTGTATGGTGTTCGTTCACAAAAAAAGTCTAATCTAACGTAACAGCACACACACCATCATAATCGACATCGCCTCTATTCCACGATATAGTGACTGGCTGTCAGACTGACGAAGTAATAAAAATAAAAATTGTTTCATTTTCCCTTCTGTTGCGTCTTTCAATTCGTTTTCTTATTCTTGTTGAGTGCCCTTATAAAAGTGGATGGAGAGTTGGTTGGGTAGAGAAGAATAAGAATAGTAATAAGAAAAGGGAAGAAGAATGACATTTTTGTATAGAATATTATGGCGAGAGGAATACAACAAAAGTATGTTAAACCTTGCTCAAAATGATGATGTAAAGTAAAACGACAGGGACAGAAGCAAGTCAACTTTGAGTACTTTTGATAGCTTGAGTAGTTCAGTTGTTAAATATCATCGTAAAGATATTGTCCGTATTCGGTATGAAATCATAATATACCCATAAGTTTTATTTTGATGATAATACAGAAAAAGGGAAGACAGACATCTACTCTACACTTTATCCAAATACAATTGCTTTTATACACGCATATGCAATAGAAAAACCGGTGGACAAGGGAAAAATTCTGTGGAAAAATAACAGTAGTTTGAAACTATAAAACCGGAGACAAAAGGTGTTGAGAGGCGACTTTTTTTAGTTGAAAACGAAAGACTGGCATAATTTTTTCCAGAAAAAAGAGAGGAAAGTATTGTTATTATAGTTTGCATGTTATGGTTATGAGTTATGACACACGAGACCAGGATGTAGTCTATTTTACACTTAGAAAAGCGATGATGATGATGATGATGGTTTATGACGATATGGACAGAAATAATAACAATAGGAAAAGGTTGTAGAGGCGATGACGATTTGATGAAGGAAACTGACAAGACGAGATAAGAGCTGAGAAAAAAAGCTGGATTAGGGGTTGTATAAAGTAATCATACTGTGAAGGTGGACTATGGAAAAAGTAGCATGTCATGTGTGTAAATTGTAAAATGCATTATTTAATAATGCGTATGAACATTCAGACATTCACATGAATCCACATTGATATTATGTTTCTTTATGATTAAAAGTGCATTGACAAATCGACTAAAAACGTATGATTTTTTAAAGAGAATGCATCATTACAAAAGCTCAGGAGAAAATAAAAAAGAATAGCTGTAAGAAAACAGAAGAAAATCTTCGTGATCATTCATGAAAAAAGGTGGAAAATGTATGTCTTCTTCGTGCTTCACTTATGAATGCATAATAAGCAATAATAAATTCTTACGCTAATCCAAATGCAAAGAAATTGTCGGCATTTTAAATACATGAGAGAAGGGAGAAATTTTTATTTGGGATAAGTAAAGTACATACCAGAAGAGCAGCATGTTTGTTAAAAGTTGTAATGGTTCAATGTACATTTCATAAAGTCGGCGGATTGTCGGCAAGATTGGTCCTTTGTAAAGGAAATAATTTTAGTCCAGCCTTCGTACAATCAGTCTCCTTCTCTCTGATTGTGTGCTAGAAGAAGGAACTCTACCATTTACCAGACCACTACTGATCTTGACTGACGTTTTCCAGAAGGGAGCAATAAGAAAACTATGTATGGTCTTCTTTTTTACTGTATGCTCATATCTTCTGTATAAATTTATAATAAAGGGAAAATGTGTAGGATATTTTGTATGGGCGGCGATGGAGACAGAGGGTACCTCACATTTCAGAACATTTTACAATTTAACAACAATTATTATGCCCATCTGTATGTGTGTAGAGTGGCGAGTACCTGTGAGTTCTCTCGCTCTAATCAACAAATAAGTGTAAAAGGTACGTTTTAATAAGGTAGGTCGACTTTTGTCTGTGCAGTCTGCACAATGCATCCTAAATACTCTAAAGTCATCATGCTTGATGACTACATTGCAATAATATTGCCTCGCCTTGTTTTCTCCTCCTGCCTTCAATAAAGTGTGTAGGCAGAAGAGGCAGCAATGAGTTTTGTAGAATTCACAAGAATAAAAAGACAATGAGAGGACCCTCGAATCGTTCTGAATATATATCCTTGTTCCTCTTCTCTCATCATCTACAATTCTTTGCATCGTTAATACAACGTTTTATTTCTTGTTTCTTGAGAGGAACATAAACGTTTTAAAAGTCAATAATAGGTAGTATGTGTGCAGTATTCAGAAAACTAAATCAGACTTCTTTTTTTACCTTTTCAATCTTTACCTTGTTACCTTTACAATGTGTAAGATGAGAAGACAGAGAAAAGGTAAAAGAACAAAAAAATCATTTTTCTTTTTACGTTTTTCCATTCCAACTTCGACTTTGTCTGTCTGCACTGCTTTCTTGTATTAATACGAGACTATTTTAGCCAGGCAGCAGGCAATGGCAATAAGGTATGTCTGCTGATGGATGTAAAAAGGAAATTCTGAAACCCCAGCAGTCAGCAGTGAAGTCAATGCGGTGGAAGATGATAAGACAAAGAGAAAAGGGAAAATAGCATGCATACTCGACTTACTTGACTACTAGCCACTTTAAAATGCAATAGAAATGATGGCTTGTGAATCGACATTTTGGTAGAATGGAATGAAACAAGGAACAACGGATGTTATATATTTACTTTACACACACACAGCGGAGAAACATGATGATGATGGTGTGGTGGTGATGATGAGAAAAAAAGGGGAACGAGTGCACAAAGATGTATGGCATTCATCGTTCGAATTTCTTTGGGGAATATATCTCGTCTTCTTGATCTCTCGTCGTCTCTTACGTATACATCTTGTTCTCTGCAGGATGATTATTATATATTGTATGAAAGTATGTAGTGGGGAGTGTGTGAGCATAATAATAAGATGATATGCGATGGGTAAAAATATTATGTAATATTTAAAAAATGTACAAGAGAAGAAAAAAGAGAACACGAGATTCATATGTTTCTTCATTCGTTTCGTAAAAGTAGGTATTTTCGAACCTTTTTTCGTCTCTTCAGTTTAGTCATGATGGGTGGGCATGGACAGTGCGCATCACGTAAAAAGCTAATGCACAGCAAGCCTTCTGGTATAATTGAGCTTATTAGCGGATGATAATCTCAATGTGAAGTATGTAGTTAAGAAAAAAAGAACGATTTGAGGATCTGGAAGAATAATAAAAAAGAAAATGGAAAAATGTAGCGTTCATCCGTCAAAACTATTGTGTGACCTTTTCGACTTGAAAAATTGATGATCGTATATGGTCTCTGGTGAAGGAACCATGCTAAGATTGTGGAGACAAAGAAAAGAGAGGAGGTGGAGAAATAAATGTCCATAGAGTTCAGTAGTCACATTTATTATTATGATTTTGTAAAGGCTGACTCAAGATATTTGATAGCGTTTAGTCACAAGTCATCATCACGAATATCGGTATTCATCTTCGTTTCAAGTTGATAAGAGATCCCAAGAAAATGGGATACGTTTTTTAAGAGTATCATGTCATACCACTTACATCTCTGCAGTATTCCTTACTTTCATATGACACATAACGTTTGAGTAGAAAAAGACAAAGGAGGAGTTAAGGGGCAACAGCGTACGTGACAAGTGTACTAATGAAAGATGGGATTACATTATGAAAAAACTGACGACCAAGAGAGGTTTCATATTAGACATTAGACGTCGCCGTCATCATAAAAAGCAAACGAGTAGAAAGAGAGAAGATTATCATAATTTGTTTTGGAAATAGTCTAGGTAGTAATTGGAATGGAATGTACCTTGTGTCTGGCAAAAAAATACGATATGATGTGTTCTGTACTGAATATTATAATAATTATGCACCCATGTACTAAATAAATTTTATTTACTTATTTCATATTACAGGTTGTTATTGTTGCTGTTGTCCAACAGCTTCGCAGAGCAGTAGCAGTGGTAGCAGTGGCGGTGGTAATTCATCTCGCAAATCCTCTTCAAAAAGTCGCAAGTCGACAACTGGCAGCAGTGGGAGCAGCATGACCACATCAAGTTCCTTATTTGCATCCTCTGACAATTCATCAGCGGCAGCAGCACTTGCAGCAGCGGGTAACGGTGTTGTTGGTGGATATACAAGCTCGTCAGCGCTGATTATGAAGATGATGCAAGAAAGTCAAGTAATGGTGACGGCAGCAGCTCAAAAAATGTCTTGTGACTCGATGAATCCCTCCCCAATGGATATTAGCGTGGGTGTCACCGCTGCCACAACGGGTTCCTCCAACAGCAACAATGCTGGACACCGGAAGTGGTTTGTAGGCGATAACATTGCGACTTCCTCTATTGGCAGATGGTTTCAAGTTTGACATTTGTTAGGGAATTAAAAAACTCAAGAAACAATAACATTTTTTATATAATAAGTAGCGATGAAAGTGAAATATCCTGACTGGTAATGAGAACGTAAACTTGTAATTGAGAAGACGCAGAGAGAGGCATCAGAAAAAAATCAATGAATTTATGACGTTATCTCGTGACATTTAGGGAGAAAAAAGTGAATGCGATAGGATGCGGTTACATAACATTATTACAGATAATAGCTTTCATAAGTTTACTTACGTACGACGACGGATGTGTATTGGTTATTAAAAGTATTACCTTCAAGAAAAAGTAATGTAAGAGCAGCTGCGTAACATCCTTCACCAATTTTTCGTTCTTGTAAACTCAATTTAAGTACATTTGTAGGGAATCGATATATAGCACAAGCGATATATATTTTGTGGGCATGCATGATGTTACGTACCTTGATGAATGATTATAAAGAATGATTGATTGACGATTATTTGCGGAAAAAGTGGTCGTGATTTAAGAAAGAGGGAAAAAAGGAGAGTAAAAAAAATAATTGTTTGACTGAAAATATTATGATGGTATTTTGAAAAATTTCTTGGGTCGAAGTTTTTTTTTCTTAGGAGAATATGTAAGGTTGAGAGACTTTCAAATTAAAGCTATAAAAACTAATGAAGAAAACGCACATCTCATCAACTTTACCCCTGGAACTATTGATAGTTTTAGAAGAAAACAAAAGCATCTCATTAGATTTAATAGCGTTTAAATTTAGGATAGATTATTTAGAATTAGGGATGAATTAGGCCAGATCAAGTTTTAAATGTACATGAATCAATTGTATAAAGACTTATACAAAAAAATTATGATTTGATTGTTGCTCTATTCAAACAAAAGCTATGATTATCATTAGAAAAGTTTAGTTGTTTTTTATTAAGATTTATATAATTTCCTGATATGCGAGTCCGACCGGAGAGGTTTTGAATGAATTAATACGTGATATATTTATTATTACTATGTTTGTACATTTATCGATTAGCCACAGGCTTGTATATGATGAAAATGATGATACTATTTGTTTCAGTACCGTCAGCGATCTAGTTGCAAAACACTGAAATGTCATCATTATACGTTTTGTTAAACCCTGCGTACTAATTAAAACTTGATCTGCATTTAGCATGTATGATATATAACTATGTAAATAAGAAACCAATTGTACATTTTGTGTATTATTGATCATTATTGTTGCACACACCTTTACGTTGTCAATTTATGTCAATCTCATGAAAAACATCTCATATTATTTAAGATTACTATACTGCAAATCAAGAAAACATACCTTTTTTATTTATAAAAACTTGAGTTGTTCTTGTTTACTGTCAATCCAATCCAGCAGCGCTTATTAAAGACACCCTTTTTGCATTTAATTTAATTAGTTTGTTATTATTATTATATCTAGTTACTTAATTTACCATTGTTATTCCTAATTACTGTTCTTGTTGTTCAACATATTTGTTCATTTTTTGTTTATTATACTAATCATACACACACGCATGAACTGTCCTCCTAATGATTTTTGTATATTTGAAGAAATAATGTTTACACAGTAGTAAACAGTAGAATCGTAAAGACTGATAATTTATACATACAACGGAATAAATTATGTAAATCAGAAAACTGATGGCAAAGAGCAATTTTAATGATTTAAAATGTATTATCGATGTTATCATCAATTATATAGCCTCATCATCATCATCATCACACTATTTACCATAAGGTGTAAGCTGTCACTACAAAACACTTTTGAAATTTACTTAGCCTCTCTTCTTGTCAATTTCTCATGGATGAAGGAAATGGTTCAAGGTCAACTTAATTCAACCAAGATTTTCTCTCTTTGATTGTATGTATTTCAATATCCTTCTTCCTATTAAACTGTGTATTTTCTTTTGTTATTCCTTTTTTGTATACTGACACTGCCTCAAATTTATTGATTGTGATTTTGTGATGGGCAAACAAAGAATGTGGTAATAACTATTGAAAAGAAAGAACATATTTCAACAAATGGTTGTTATTATTTTTATTGGCTCACACGCTACAACTTTTTCTGATAATTTTGCCTTGTTCAATTGTTAATTTTTTGTGTTCCAAAAACATATTATGCTAAGGAAAAACTGCGATTTACTAATAATAAGACATGAATGTATTATACTAGAGAAACTTTAAAGTTTATAAGGCTACGTTCCATAAACTATTTAAATTGTAAGAGAATAATGGTTATAACTTATCAGGATTTTCAAGTTAATTAACATGTGGAATATTACAAATATGACATGATGATGGTGAAAATGATGATACATATAACTGCATTCTAAACTAATCATGATTTACCAGAATAAATAATAGAGATACGGAGACACACAAATAAAAATATCTCTATACTAAATAATTATATAATATGAATAGGTTTGCTATTACATGTAATAAAACTGATGATGAAAAATGAAAGAAAGAATGCATATAATGTTGTATTTGTAATAATAAAATAATGAAGTATACCTTACCTTAAATATCTCTACCTAATACGATAATGATACTATTACCTCTTTGAAGGAAACAACTCTTATGTTCTGATTGTTCAAATTTTGTGAGAGGAAAAGAAAAATGAATTAAAAACGAAAAAAAGATTAAAGATTTGAACCGCAAAAACCATACCTTTTGGGTCTTATAATAACCTTTTATTTGAGCATTTTTTGAAACTTTCAAAGTGCATCATCTCTTCAGCATTAGCATAAATATTTCATCATTGAAAATCATCAAAGTTTTTTCCCCTTTTTTCATTTCCAATTTTCTTTCAGTTTACAACAAATTATTTGACGTTTTACGGGCTCTTCTTCTGGAGCAAAAGTTTAGAAAATTGAAAATTGTCCTGTCAGAGGGAGGAATTTTTTTAAAGGCCAGAAAGGTACCAACATATCTTTTTCTCGTGGAGAGTTGAAGCTTGGAAAATTGGATTTGTCGATACGTAAAAAACGGAAACCAATGCGTTTTATGGATTTGCGACTTGGAGTTTTTAGAGTTAGTTTTTACCATAAGGGTTGAACAAGTATGGACACAGTTAGCATTGACATTTTACATTTTTCGGCTCATTACTGCACACAAAACCAGCAGGCAATCTTGCCATGGCGGATGGATAGTATACGGCATGAATGTATAAACATGTATGCTTCGTAAAAACAAACCTTGCTGTGCTCGTCTACCCAGTAAAAAAACACACTTGCATTTCATCTTGTTGTAAAAAAGGATGAGTCTTTAATTTTTCACACACAAGCAGAACTACAACCACAGACAAAGTTGCATTAGCATCAGATCAGAATTGAAGAAGACAAGTTATGCATTTTTTTCTTATGACTTGTTTCGCCATTTGAACAAGCAAATGTACTATAAAGGTTTTTCTTTATTCAGATGTGTGGATTTAAAAAATATTATTTCTCGTCTGACTTGGCTTTGGTTCTTTTAACCATGCACGTATCATTATCATTTCCCAAGCACTGTGTAGAAAACTATATAAGATGCTAAGTCATGTACTCCCTATAACTTTTTCCCCTTTTCCTTTGCATTTTGATAGGGTAAATACAGCTCTATAGTTATGGCGAGGTGGAGAAGATAGCGAGCATTCAAAAGTATGCGCATAATTATCCCACAGTCACAGTTGGGTTTTTCACAATTTCTTCACAAACGGAAAGTCATATTTCATCTACGGTGATATTATGGTGGAGTGTGGAACTGCTTTGCTTTAGCTTCTGGTCGACTGGCTGGCATGGCATGACTTTTCATGAAGAGCATGGTAAATGGTCGCGATCAAGACAAGTGAGAAAAGAAAGGAACGAGAATAAGAAAAATGTTCCAAAAACTTAAGAGATAAGTTAAGGTACAGCATATAACGGTTTACAAAAGGACTACTGAACTTCGTTCACTTATGTCCTTGTAAGCACTTATGTTAAAATCTAAAGAAGAAGAAAAGTGTTCTTATGGCTGTATTTTTGTGGTGGTTAATTTTGATAGTTTTGGTCAAATTAACATTTTTCTACCAACGACAACGCAAATTTTCTTTCTCAAGGAACGAATCCTATGATCTATTGCATTTATTTTTCATCAGAGAATCATCTTTCATTGTATTTACAATAAAACGGCAAAAACGCCATTAATTTCCAAAACTCATCTTCTCTCTTTTCATCTTTAAGTCGGAACATTGATACTAATACCTTGTAAATACAACAATACCCAGCAAATTTTATGTCCAACACCTTTTTTTCTTCATCTTTTTATGATTCGACTCCAGCAGCAGCATCCTGCATTATTGCATCCACTTCGTCACTCCACTGGATGGATCCGTTTTCAGTCCCTGACACTCTTTTACTCACTCGCGCACAATAAAAAAGTGTGAGATTGTTTGAGAAGCAATTTAATAAGATATGAAAAAGTTTACAGTTTAAAGTCTATTGTGTTGCGCTTTGTATCCGAGGTGCAGTCTGTCTGCACTAAAAAAGTAAAGAACAACAAAAATGAAAGAAAAAATGATGAAGAGTGCAGGGGAAAATTCATAAAGGTAACAGAGTATACTGAGTACATAATACTCTAGCAATCTTAAGAACTTTTTATGTTGACTTTTAACAAGAGAAGAGAGATGGAAGAATAACGAGATGGATGTAATGCCATGCAATGGCTGATATGCAACTTCCGAATGTCATGTATTTGTTGTGTCTTCACG